>JAHDVE020001120.1:0-26585 GCA_022606495.2 Halesus radiatus | reverse complement strand
TATTTTAATTAAAACAAAATAACTTTGTATACATCACTTTATTAATATACAATATTACAACATGTTTCGTGAGCGATGCTCACATCTTCAGGTATCAATGTATACTGAAGTTAACAATTAAAATATAGAACAGTTAGATTTAAGTGGGGAGGGGTGGTAGGGGAAAGACAAGTAATTAGGGAATTACAATCAGGAAATTACAATAATTTGGAAATTACAAAGATTTAAGTGGGGAGGGGTGGTAGGGGAAAGACAAATAACTAGGAAATTACAATCGTTAAAGGAAGGTGACAAAGGTATAATTAAGAAATCGTCAAGTTGTTGGAATGGTCATTAGAGTAGGAAGGCCTGGTAAGTGGGAAAATATTTAATATAGGGTTACCAAAAAAGTTTTTTTGTTTGTTGATTATATCAATTTTTAAATTATCGCTTTTTCTAATTTCTAGTATTTCTAAATTATTAATTTGTGTTGTTTTGTATCCTGTATGAAGTATTTTTAATCCTGTATCTATATCAAAAGTATGATCATTTTCTATTAAATGATCCGCAAATTCCGATTCACTGTTATTTTTTAATGCTCTAATATGTTCTTTAACTCTAATGTCGAAACTTCTGGTGGTTCTACCTATATAAAATGCATTAGAGTCATGACAGTTGAGTTTATAAACTCCTGATTTTTTAATACTAACATCACTATCTTTATTATTTAAAACATAATTCTTCAATTTGTTATTTGTGTAGAACGCTGGTTGAATAATAGTTGGAATATTTTTGTTTATTAATTTTGACCAATCATTATCTACAAATAAAATTCGACGCCATTGTTTATTTATATCCTTTGACCCTGGGTAAATATACTGCTTTATGTAATGTTGTTTGATTTTTTTTATTTAATATTTTATCTATCAATTTAGTGGGATAATCATTATTTAAAGCTATCTGTTTGATAAGGTTTAATTCTAAATTAAAATTATGATCAGACAAAGGAATGGTAATTAGTCTATTAATCATAGAGTGGAAAGAAGCAAGTTTTTGAGAGAACGGATGATTTGATGAACTATGAATAACTATATCAGTGTATGTTTCTTTACGAAAAATATTGAAATCTATTTTATTATCCTTTAAAGTTAAATTTAAATCTAAGAAATTCAAACTCTTATTTATACCTATTTCTAGTGTAAATTTGATATTGTTGTGTAATTTATTCAAAAGTTTAAAAATATGTTTAATTGTCTTTCCGTCCCTAGCCAAATACAAAATATGTCATCGACATATCTTTTCCAACAATATATATTTTTTAACAAGAGCGCACCGCTATTGAAAATTTGTTGTTCTAAATTATTAAGAAAAATGTCTGCTATTAAAGGACTCGTACTACTCCCCATTGCCAAGCCATCCTTCTGTTTAAAAATGGTGTTATTAAACTGAAAAAAGTTCTGTTTAAAAATAACGTCGAATAATAAATTTAAATCATAAACTAAGTCTTTAGATAAATTTGAAGCATTTAATAGGTTAGTAATGATTGTTTTACTTTCTTTAATTGGGATACTGGGGAATAAATTGACTATATCGAAAGACACCAACATAGCATGATTAGGGATTTCCAGTACTTGTAGATAATTCTTGTATTGTATTAATAAAGTGATGTATACAAAGTTATTTTGTTTTAATTAAAATACATAATGACATCACAAAGTGAAAACCTTCTAGAAGAAGAATTCTTCTTCGAAAAAATAATATTTGCGAGTACGGCAAAAAAGGCTAAAGTGTACAAAAAGTTGGCGATTAAATATAGATTAAAGTGCTTAAATTTATATTTTTTAAAAAGTTGTTTAAAATGTAAAGTTATACCAAACTACATAAATTTTAAATTTAAATCCACCTCAATCTCCATAGAGAAAGCTAAAGTATGTTGGTTAAAAGAGGACTTAAAAAGTGGTTATAAAAAACGTAATGTATTAAAATTACAACTAAAATTCCTACATATGGAATTAGCCAGTCAATTACACCCAGTAGAATGGGACGTGTTTGATGATGACGTTAGGTCGGTTGCAAGTGTCAAAGCCTATAAAAAGAAAATTGTTTTAGATAAAAAAATTAAAAAATTGTGCCACATTAATATTCCTAAAGAAAGCGCAGAAGTGTTGAAAAACAATCAACCTAAATTCCACGATAGAGTAATTAATATGTCTAATCACGAATTTGCAGAGGAAGAGTTAAAATTATTAAATAAAGGACTTAATCATAACTTACATTACAATTCGAATAATAAAAATAAAGAAGAATTAGAGTTGTTGGCAGTGGACTTGGACAACGCGTTAAGTAAACAACCTAAATTATTCCATTATAAATGTGCGGAAGTTATAAAAAACAATAACAATATTAAAGTGTTACAAAAAAGTGATAAAATTAAAAATCAAGTATATAACGCAAACTTAAAAATTGCAAAGAACATTTCAAAAATTGTAAAAGAAAAAAACCTAATTATTACAAAGGCAGATAAAGGAAATAGTGTTATTATTATGGACAAAGTTGACTATGTAAATAAAACTATGGATTTTCTACAAGGGGATAATTTTGAAATTATTAAAATTAACCCTATTAACAAGTGTCAAGAACTGGTGAAAGAAGCCGTGAAACATTGTAAAAGTGATTTTTTTGTAAATTTGAAGAATAACAAAAAAATTGTTTTAAGTAACCCACAAATCCCTAAATTGTATAGTCTATTAAAAATTCATAAAATTAATAAACCCATAAGGCCAGTAGTTTCTAATTGTAATGCCCCGACTTACAAACTAGCAGGAACTATTAACAAAGTAATTATTGATGCAAATGTTTTTAAACCAACATATACAGTTAAAAATTCGTTAGAATTAGTCAATTATCTACAAGTACTGGAAATCCCTAATCATGCTATGTTGGTGTCTTTCGATATAGTCAATTTATTCCCCAGTATCCCAATTAAAGAAAGTAAAACAATCATTACTAACCTATTAAATGCTTCAAATTTATCTAAAGACTTAATTTATGATTTAAATTTATTATTCGACGTTATTTTTAAACAGAACTATTTTCAGTTTAATAACACCATTTTTAAACAGAAGGATGGCTTGGCAATGGGGAGTAGTACGAGTCCTTTAATAGCAGACATTTTTCTTAATAATTTAGAACAACAAATTTTCAATAGCGGTGCGCTCTTGTTAAAAAATATATATTGTTGGAAAAGATATGTCGATGACATATTTTGTATTTGGCTAGGGACGGAAAGACAATTAAACATATTTTTAAACTTTTGAATAAATTACACAACAATATCAAATTTACACTAGAAATAGGTATAAATAAGAGTTTGAATTTCTTAGATTTAAATTTAACTTTAAAGGATAATAAAATAGATTTCAATATTTTTCGTAAAGAAACATACACTGATATAGTTATTCATAGTTCATCAAATCATCCGTTCTCTCAAAAACTTGCTTCTTTCCACTCTATGATTAATAGACTAATTACCATTCCTTTGTCTGATCATAATTTTAATTTAGAATTAAACCTTATCAAACAGATAGCTTTAAATAATGATTATCCCACTAAATTGATAGATAAAATATTAAATAAAAAAATCAAACAACGTTACATAAAGCAGTATATTTACCCAGGGTCAAAGGATATAAATAAACAATGGCGTCGAATTTTATTTGTAGATAATGATTGGTCAAAATTAATAAACAAAAATATTCCAACTAGTATTCAACCAGCGTTCTACACAAATAACAAATTGAAGAATTATGTTTTAAATAATAAAGATAGTGATGTTAGTATTAAAAAATCGGGAGTTTATAAACTCAACTGTCATGACTGTAATGCATTTTATATAGGTAGAACCACCAGAAGTTTCGACATTAGAGTTAAAGAACATATTAGAGCATTAAAAAATAACAGTGAATCGGAATTTGCGGATCATTTAATAGAAAATGATCATACTTTTGATATAGATACAGGATTAAAAATACTTCATACGGGATACAAAACAACACAAATTAATAATTTAGAAATACTAGAAATTAGAAAAAGCGATAATTTAAAAATTGATATAATCAACAAACAAAAAAACTTTTTTGGTAACCCTATATTAAATATTTTCCCACTTACCAGGCCTTCCTACTCTAATGACCATTCCAACAACTTGACGATTTCTTAATTATACCTTTGTCACCTTCCTTTAACGATTGTAATTTCCTAGTTATTTGTCTTTCCCCTACCACCCCTCCCCACTTAAATCTTTGTAATTTCCAAATTATTGTAATTTCCTGATTGTAATTCCCTAATTACTTGTCTTTCCCCTACCACCCCTCCCCACTTAAATCTAACTGTTCTATATTTTAATTGTTAACTTCAGTATACATTGATACCTGAAGATGTGAGCATCGCTCACGAAACATGTTGTAATATTGTATATTAATAAAGTGATGTATACAAAGTTATTTTGTTTTAATTAAAATAAATAATGACATCACAAAGTGAAAACAACTTCTAGAAGAAGAATTCTTCTTCGAAAAAAAAAAAAAAAAAAAAAAAAAAAAAAAAAATATAGATAGATATAATATTGTAAAAGCACAACTTGCATTTAAAATTAATTTCTTGACTCTGAGAACATAGATTACAGATTTGAACCCAGCAGGTGTAAATAAAAATGTTTTGTTCCAGAGTGGTAAATACTTCAATCTCAGAATTAAAAGATTTGCTAGATAATAATTTAGCTATGTCGATGAGGTTCGCTATCCATCACATCGCCAACCCTTCGGTGGTGCAAAGAGGAGGACGGAACGTGAACAATGTTGAATTGGCACTTGGAATATCAGATGAGGTATGGAAAGAAAGATGAATGAATTATGTGATTCGATGGTAACCAAAAGTTTGGATGTGCTTTGTATAACAGAGAGTATGAAAAAAGGAAGTGGTATGATGCAACATAGCGATACGCCCTCTCGTCATCTGGTCTCCCAGACCAGATGACGAGAGGGCGTCTCAGGGTATTGCAGCGTTACTGTCTCCCAGAATGGTTGAATGTATGCTGCAGTATGAATGGGCAAGTCCAAGAATCATTTGGATCCGATTCAAAATCGGTTTGACAAGGGTGTTTATTGTTGTGTGCTATGCTCCTGTTATTTCTGAAAGCGATGAAGTGAAAGATGATTTTTGGACTGGCGTGACAGATGTAATGGGACTAAAAAATTTGAACAAAAGGATTATAATGGCAGGGGACTTAAATGGGTGGGTGGGAATTAGACGGGATGGATTTGAATCAGCTTTAGGTATGTATGGGGATAAAAGAACGAATGACAATGGTAACAGAATACTTGAAGTATGTTTAGAGTGGAACCTTTTTGTATCGAATACTTTCTTCGATCATAAAGGTATCCACCAATATACGTGGGAAAGGGGAAATGAGAGGTCAATTATTGATTTTGTGGTAATTGACTCTAGGTTGAGAGCCGTTACCGAAGACACAAGAGTCTTCAAAACGAAAGAAACGTCTGGAAGAGGAAGAAGGAATCAAAACCAGAAACCAGAAACTTTTCTGTGCCTTTGTAGATCTACAAAAGCGTACGACCAAGTTGATAGGAAAAAATTATGGAAGGTATTGTCCAAGTATGGAGTGAATACGAATCTCATATAGGCAATCGCGTCTCTGTATGAGGAAAGCGTTGCATGTGTTAGGGTAAACAGTGATTTTACGGAGTGGTTTGACATCACAAAAGGTGTTAAGCAAGGGTGCGTAATTTCACCGTGGTTATTCAATCTATACATGGATGCAAGAATTGAAAGAGGTGGGTGGGCGCGAAAATGAGTAATCTGAAAGTATTTTGACTGTTGTATGCTGATGATGCGGTGCTGATTGCTAACAGTATGGAAGATTTACTGTCTGGGATGAATGAAGTATGGATGAAGAATGAGCTAATGATGAATGTAAGTAAGTCTAAAGTCATGGTGTTTGAAAGAGAGAGTACGAAAACAGTGTGCAATATAGTTGTGAATGACGAATACTTGGAGCAGGTCGATGAGTTTGTATATTTGGGAAGTATGTTTACGAGAGATGGAAAGACTGATAGGGATATTGAAAGAAGGGTGAATCCATTAACAGAGGACTGAACGCGGTTGGCGCTAACAAAAAGTTGTCCAAAGAAGCGAAGCTAGCAGTCCGCAATGGAGTGCTGATAGCAACCCTGATGTATGGCAGTGTGGCATGGAATTGGAAGAGAAAGGATGAAAGTAAACTGAATGCCGTAGAAATGAGATCTCTGAGTCGAATGTGTGGTAAAACCATGTATGATCGTGTGAAAAATATTGAAATTCGTAAAGAATGCAAGGCTGATGTAAGCGTAATGAGTAAGATTAAGAAAGGGACGCTTAGATGGTTTGGGTATGTGGAGCGAATGAACGAAGAAAGGAGTGTAAGAAGAATATATGACCCGATTGTGAATGGAAGAAGAAGCCGGGAACGCCCGAGGAAGACATGGCACGATCAGGTGAATCAAATACTTGACTCGGGCCATGTCAGAAGTCGGAAAAATAGAAGAGAATGTATGAATGTGAATGAAGCAAGAAGTGTATGCCAAGATTGAGTTGTTTGGCAGTCCGTCCTCTCTGCCTAATAGCGTGATGGTTAGTTAGTTATAATTTAGCTACTTTTAGTAATGCAAGATTGTAAAAGTATTCATTTGAGTCCCGCAGTGGCAGAGTGAGATGACAATAGGTATCCCTTTATATTAGAACTCTTTCACTCGCTCTGTCTCATTCCTCGAACAGATATCAAGCTAGCCGCATTGTATTATTGATATCCTGTAATATCGTAATTAAAGTGTACTCAAATAAACCACCGAGTTTCCGTTATCGCCCATTCATAATCCTAATTAAAAAGTGATTTAACAAGTAGTCGGTTACTTTTCAATCTTTCCTTCCCTCATTTTCCTTTCTCAAAAATTTTGACGCCATTGTCAAAAATACCACTTAACGTAATATAAATAAGAACGTGCTGGACGAAGTCAACCATCATTATAGCAAAACTTGCCAAATATTTGTGGAAATGATTGCTTTAATTAAAATGTATATATGAATAGTGTAATTTATGCATTTAACAGATTGGAAAGTGATTTCACTTATACCCTTATTTGATTTACTTCAAGTTATGCCTATGTCACATGCAGCCAGTAGCAAGAGCAGTGATAAGTGGCAACTAAATTGTTTAGTTAATTTTAAGTCACTGTCCGTGAGTGGACAGTGCATTAAGTAGTAAGTTATCATAGGAATTTAGTTGACTGGATTAGAATCTTTTTAATTTTTACGGTTATGCACGCTGCGCGTAGTTAGGTGGGGGCTATGGTCGCACAGATTGGACATGAACACAATGAAGTTTTACGAAGTTACAACATAAGAAGTGAAGTTTTGTTTTGTCAGTCTCTTGAAGCATGAAATAAAATAATGGGCCAATTTATATCACATATATTTTTATTTCGGTGCCTGGAATACCTTATATAGGTCATTTACTGTATTTATAATATAACTCAATACCTCTTGATTATCTGGATCGCAGGTTCTGCCGTCTTTGTTGAGGGTGTAGCCAGCGTCACAGGCACACACATGACTTCCAGGGGTGTTGGTGCACTTCTGCTCGCAGTCTCCATTTTTGTCAAGACATTCGTTTACATCTATAACATTACAAATACAAGACAATATTATAAGCGTCATTATAATAAAAGCGTACATTACATTCAACTCTATGTACTTATTTCAATTTACTAAATTAATTGTTTTATGCAAATGAACTTCTTGCATGCATTTTCAAATGATTTCTGAAAGTGGCTCGTTGTCAGATCGACGGGGCTGGATTAGTTTAGTGTATAACCAAGTAAAGATATAAGTAAGTGGGAAGTTACGTACCTTCGCATTCAGGTTTGATGGAATTTTTCTGATTATAAGAGTTGAAGCGGTACCCCTGGTAGCAAGTGCAGATGACTCTTTGTAAATACACTGCACACTTCTGTTCGCAGAGTCCGATGCTGCAGGGGTCTGTCTCTTTAGGGACACATCTGGAAATAATGAAACAATATTACAATATTCAATAGGTATGAAAAAATGATATACAAACGTAACATGGCAAGCAATTCATTAGCTATGAGGGGGGCAGATTGTACTTATACTTTTTTTATTTTAATTTTATTTGTTGTATAATTTTATTTTATTGATACAGACGGTTTACATAGCTCCCGTGAGCACTAGGGGCCATAGGCCCATTGTGCTATCTCCCATTGTACGTTGCTTTGACAGTAATACAGTCCCTCTGTTAAGCTTCACATACACTACGACACTAGACACTTGATACTCAACACGTTCAATAGAAATGTAGACACTAGTGTACAAGCAGTTACGCTAACCATATTTGAGTGTCTAGATCAGCGTCTGCAGTGTCCGAGTTGAAGTCTCACTACATGTGTCCGGGGTGTCTACACTATACTCGCGTGACCTGTGTACACTCAGCATTCAGCTCAGTCTCAGTCAGTGTTGTAAAGTTAGTTATCATGGACAGGCATTGAGTCGCAGCAGTTGTCGCAGTTGCGCTTCTTATTAAATCACTTCGACGTATAAATAGAAAGATTTGGATCAAGGACTGGATAAAAAGGAGAAAGAAACACAGGGTTTTTAATCAACTTCTATTTGTTATTTTTATAAACAATAATTATTAGCCTGAAACACTCATCCAAATTGAAAAAAACCTTTCCGAGCAAAGATAAATGTCGCCGACAGGACTCGAACCTGCACCCTTCTGATGTCGGTCAGATGCTCTACCGTTGAGCTACGTCGGCTTATCGCAAACCCGCCAAGTTAATCAATATATACTAGTGTTTCATTCAATAATTACTGTTTTTATTATATTTGCACCTGTAAACAACCAACTTTATTAGTATGAGAAAGGCTTGTAACGGCTAAATCCCTCAAATAGATGGCGTCGAGATAAATTATGTCTACATTTTATTGGTGAAAATTGCTTTGACTTGTCAAATATTTATTAATTGATAAACTAAAGTTGTTAAAAACTTAAGACAAGATTTTTGTGCATAGCGCAAAGGGTAACAATTATTTTTATAAACAATAATTATTAGCCTGAAACACTCATCCAAATTGAAAAAAACCTTGTCAAGCATATAGCCTATATACACTGCAGACGCTGATCTAGACACTCAAATATGGTTAGCGTAACTGCTTGTACACTAATGTCTACATTTCTATTGAACGTGTTGAGTATCAAGTGTCTAGTGTCGTAGTGTATGTGAAGCTTAACAGAGGGACTGTATTACTGTCAAAGCAACGTACAATGGGAGATAGCACAATGGGCCTATGGCCCCTAGTGCTCACGGGAGCTATGTAAACCGTCTGTATCAATAAAATAAAATTATACAACAAATAAAATTAAAATAAAAAAGTATTATTCTCATACTAATAAAGTTGGTTGTTTACAGGTGCAAATATAATAAAAACAGTAATTATTGAATGAAACACTAGTATATATTGATTAACTTGGAGGGTTTGCGATAATCCGACGTAGCTCAATGGTAGAGCATCTGACCGGCAATCAGAAGGGTGCAGGTTCGAGTCCTGTCGGCGACATTTATCTTTGCTCGGAAAGGTTTTTTTCAATTTGATGAGTGTTTCAGGCTAATAATTATTGTTTATAAAAATAATTGTTACCCTTTGCACTATGCACAAAAATCTTGTCTTAAGTTTTTAAGAACTTTAGTTTATCAATTAATAACTTCTATTTGAACTCAAAAACGAAGAGAAATACATGAAAATTCGAATGAAACACGAGGACATTTATAGAATATTTATTAGAAAATGGTTAGAGTACTTTGGATTGTCTTATTCCCGATGCCCTCTCCCATTCCTTCCATTGCTGGGATTTAACCCACCTCTCAATGTGTAATGTGGTGTTGCAAGCTGCCACTCCTATGGCTGGTTTGGATCCCACAAGCGGTGCTTCCATCCCTCTCCTTTCGTTATCTTTAATACCTTTATGTCCTGGTATCCAGATCAGAGTAAGTAATTTTATTGATGGTAGCCAGTTCTTCAAGAATAGTCCTGCATTCCATCACTAGACTGGAGTTAAGTCGGTTACTTGCCAGTGCCACCAGGGCTGTCTGGCTATCAGAGCATAATATGCTTATGGTCTTATTTGTTGTAAATTGTTGATGCATTTCTTTACCTTTTTTTAAATATTCTATTGTTTGCTATAATGCCCAATATAGATTACATTGCATTGCACAACCCCTTCGTGCAACAATATTATTATTTTTATTGGCATTATTATTATTATACTTAATTGCCTTCCAGTAGACATAAAAAATCAGATTAACAAAATAATTACATATTTAACTAACTAACTAACCATCACGCCGTTTCAACGGAGGGGTAGGCAGAGGGGATAGACTGCCACACAACTCTGTCTCAGCACACACTCCTTTCTTCATTCACATTCATGCATTATCTCATATATGCTCTTCTGTTATTCTGACTCTTGAGAGACTCAAGTATTTGATTGATTTATTCGTGCCATATCTTCCTCGGGGGTCTCCGACTTCTTCTACCATTCACTATCGCAATATACACAGCAAAAATTTAATTTTAATAAAGTTTTTCAATAAGTTCCTCTTTTGACCGCGTGCAGAGATAAGTATGTCAAGCTGCAAGCTGTAATTACCTTCCGGAGATGTAGATATAGCCTGGGCAGCAATATTTCCTGGTGCAGTCCACCCAGTCGGCGTCGGCAGCCACTTTACACTTGTGTCTTGAGGTTATCAGGTTCTCCGTTGGGCATTTCAGGATCTCGGCTCTATAAAATAACAGATAGCGTGTATTATGCACCGTGTTTCAGGATGGAACCGCGAAACTTCAGGGGATGTCCATTTTTTTTTCATTACGGCCCCACTAAAGGGAAATGATATATTTTCTGTAGTTTAATTAAAGGTTTGTGTAACTGATCCTCTAATAGCCCGTAAAGTTTATGTATGGAAAAGCAATTTGGAGATACTCTTTCAAAAAGGAGGCTCTCTTTAAAAAGTTAGAATTCGAAAAATATCTTTCAGATATAAAATCATAAATCTTCGTACAATCAGAAATAAGTTAGTTAGTTACCAATGGGTTGAACACTCACTGAAAAAAATCTAATTTAAATGTTGTGTTTGGTTTCTTGGGTTTAACAAACATGGATTTACAACCGTGGAAGGAACAAAATAAATAAATACATAAAAATAGTTGAAGTTTTCGGGAAATTCATGCAATTTTTAAATTATTTGCTTTGTGGTTAGGTATATATTTCTGTACCCGCTCCATTTATTTTTATTTGTGTGATTACCGCACAAGACTCTTAACTGCTCGGAGCCAGTGGGACTATAGAATACCCATAGTGCCATGGTATGTTGTGAGGCTGAAAAAATTAGGCACGGGAATGAGATGGGGAATATGAATGTTGAGAAGTACCTGGCCATTTCGATCTGGTCATACGAACAATGATCATTTCAAGCACCAGTTTCCATTCTAGCGATTTCTCACTAGGGCGATACTGAGAGGAACAGCTTGGCACAATATTGTAGAAATCTTCAATCGGAACTAAAGATATTTATTAATATGGGAACATCAAGGTTTTTGACGTTTGTTGTCAGAATTTTTTTTTATTCACAATTTTTTTATGTATTAATTAGTAGGTAATTAAAATTCATTGCATCAATTAATTTTAAAGGAATAAACTAATACAAGAGATTTGCTGCGTATTTCAATGCTATTCAGCAGAATTTCGAGCGTGGAAGCTTGTGTCCAACTTAGAATATGTTTACAAATGATTTGTGAATAATATATGTAGAATTCATATTTATTTGAAACAATTATAACCATGTACATTCAGATTTGAGATTATGCTTCACGTTCAAGTTTGACATTTGATTATTTGTAAATGAACAATGACATCCACAGGAAAAGCATCACAACTCAATTTAAAAAAAAATTATTTTGATCTGCGAATTATATTTTGTTTTGTTTTTTATTTATTTTTTTGTTTTATCTATTTAACATCTAATAGGTACATGGTTATTTCAATAAACAAAATTCAGAAAAACAAAAAAATAACCTTTTTATGTAATTACCTTCCTTGCAAAGCGAATAAAAAAGTATGTAATATTATTAATAATAATAATAATAATTGGATGATTTGTATAGCGCCATTTTTGAGAAAAATCACCTCAAGGGTGTTGTTATATATGATCTAGAATCATCTCCTTTCAGGAATACTTACCATTGATAAAGTTTAAAAAATGCACATGGACCATTGTGGTTTTCAAACTTACAATAATCTTTCTATGAGCCATCTTGGTGTTGTCATGTAAAACGTTTTAAACGATCGGAGCGCCCTCATTTTTATCTACTATAAAATGTCAGAATGTATCTTACACTTCTTTTCATAAATTCTCATATTGACAAGTTACTTACATGGGTGATCTATTAAAAAAAATGTCTTTATACAAAAATAGACGATCCTTTTTTTCATACATATTTCATATGAGTTTTCTTTTTCTATGGAAAATTCTATAGAAAATTCCATAGAAAAGACAACCCATATGGAATGTGGACGAAAAAAAATTGTCTAAAGTGGGTTTATCAATTTGGATGTCTATTTCTTCACCCGGATTTAAAGACGTTCTTAATACTTTTTTTCATCTAGATTGCTGACGAGTTTTCTATGGAAAATTCTATAGATAATTTCAAAGAAAAAGACAATCTACATGAAAACTGGACGAAAAACAGGATCGTCTAAGAATGCCTTTAAGAGTCTGGCTCATTGCAGTAAGTACCGAATACTGATATTGAAATACTGTCTAGTTATCTGACTAGTTTGTTTTTTGGTATTACATATTCGTAGGTAGGTACTACCCACAGATAACGATATTTTTTGACATCAAAAGGTGCGATGATGTGTTATTTTGCCTCACATATTCTGCGATAAATTTTATTTGAATAATGTGTGTTATTTCACAATTTATTCATTTAAAATAATATAAGTAGTATATTTGCGGTACGCTCCAGAGTGGTAGATACTTTCAGTATCGCCTTGGTGAAAGACTACCATTCAGAATCGAAAATCGAAACCTTGCTTGAAATGGCTTTAGCCGTGTTTAGTGAATAAATCTGAATAGTCAGGTACTTCCCCACCTTCGTTCTACCCATCTCCTTTCCCTCCCCACTACCTTCGGCCACAGCCTTACAACATACCTCAATTGGGGATGCCATAGTCTCACTGCCTCCAGACGGTTGGGAGCAGTTGGAACTCTGGTGCGGTATTCACTTAAAAAAGGTACAAATGATTTGGTAAACACTAAAAATATTGGGTACAATTTGATGGAACAACATTGCTCGTGCAATGATGGAGGATTAGCAGCGGATTGAACCCACGATGACGCTTGGCGCTTGAAAAATGACTGCTAATGACTCGAAATGGCTTCTTGGCGGCGCGAACACTCCAGCGGTCGTTTGCACAATTATTAGCGATCTAGCGGTGGGATTCAAAACTTTCGGACCTTCTCTTTAAATTGCTATGTAGATCATTCATATATAACATATAATTCAGGAAATATACCTATACGAAATTGAGGTATATAGTGGGTCGATGGCTTTATTTTTTTACATTATATGATATAAAACAATTAAAATAAATGTACTTAGTTAAATAATGCAAACATCTTTAAAAAAAATGATAACGTAGATTTTATGGCGATTGGAAAATAAGTGTTCCAGTGTGTACCAGTTTCCCCTATATTGCAAGGCGGAAGGGAGTGGCAAATGAATTATATCATTCATGAATACCCTGAAGAATGCGCCGCAGGCGAGAAGTTTGAACATAATGCATTTTTTGTTGGAAGAATGAGCCGCAGGCAATTTTTTCCAATTTGTGCATTTCTCGTACATGGTAAAACTAAGTAAATGCTGTAAAAACATAGGCACCGACGTAACCCACCCCTGCAAAAGCAAGATGTATTTTTTTCTATATCTCCTTTACGTAAAATATTATTTAGATTTTAGCACTTACGTTCGAGCTGGTTCAAAATCTCCCAGCCCATCCACCGGATATCCGTCAGTATCGTGGAGCAACGGGTCCAAAACTGCGGAACCGAACCCAAAACACAAAATCACCACACCGACACAATAATTCACCGCAACACTTGCCATAACTATCAGTTTGTAAGTCAGAAAACTCGAATATTAACGGACATGTTTCCACTACATGATGATGACGGGACGACTACTGCATTGTTACTGAAACTGATACTGAAACGGAATATGAATATGAGAACTGATTACTTACGAAGGGACAAAGAGACGATCTGTGTTATTTTGAATATCATAAACAAAGACTGGTTCTCTGAATGTTTTGATGGTGGTAATTGGACTGTACTAAAAGGAGTTGCTTTCATCGGGTTTAATTAATTAGTTCGTTTGTTTTAATTGGTGACTGGAACAGCTTCTCCGTTTTACGGAAAAGTTGATTAATATAATACGTACATAATCCCTTCAATGTAAAATAATACATATAGAAATATAGAAACATTATAAAATTTGCAAGAAAAAACAATATTAGGCGCGTATTTAGAAATAATAATATTATTTGTTATTAATTCGATCATATTGGCAGTGTCGTCCAGCAGGAATACGAGAATTTCCGAAAAACTGATTTCAAATTTCGTTAATAAACATGCCAGTGTTTTTGAACTATTGGTAATTGGGAATTCGATATGTATTTGCTCAGTTATTGACATGAAATATTGTGTAATTTTTGTACAGCTCTAATGATCAAATAAACTAGATGATGTGTACCCGGTCTTGCTTGAATTTTTTTTTTTGGAATAAAGTTATGAAGTTGTGAATTCTTGCTTGTCATTTGGGTGCCATAATTGATTTCATAGCGAAAGTAATGCCCTTTGATTATTACTATCTATAAACAAAAATAACATTAATTTGAAAATTTTATTCCAAACATTTGTTTTTTCTAAATATGTCTAAATAATAAATTTCTTAAGTAGGTGCCTAATGGGTTTTCCATTTTGAAAATATTCTACCCACACAAACCTTCTTCTTTTGAATATGTAATCTGTGGCTAACCAGAGTGGTATATCTATGGGCTAACCTCAATACAACATGGCGGGTTAAATGTTTTTCATACTATTTTTAAAACGTTATAGCAAAAGTTTTACATATTGGATTTCACTCAATCTACTCTTTAAACCTTCCCGGCACTAATAAGAACAAACTGTGCTATTTTCAGCGATACCGGTCGAGTAGTTTTCGAGAAAATCGAGGATACACAGACAAACACATTTTTTTTTATATATAGAGACCCATTGAAAAATCTATCTAACAAAACAAAAAAAAACGTTTTCAAGGGATTATTATTATAAAAATAAGAAAGCAATTAAAAAATCGATCACTTTAGTTCAACAGACTCGGCTGGCCTCTGCCTTTTGCCACGGATTGGAGCTGTGGAGCAATTGCTTCAGGAGCCTAGAAGAATTCTTGATGTCCATGTCCAAGTATTTCATTTCAGCATTCAATGTTCACACATTAAGATTTTCTTATAGATACATTATGCAAAACTAGGATTGTCTTTGTGCTTTATTAATCATCGATACAAATGCCAAAATGACGAGAAATAGAATATTTTTAACGATATATATATATATATATCATGGCGTGCGGTCCATATAGGCTGAAAAGCTGTGCCTACCCCAAGAAAAAACTTACCACAAAAGAAAAAAAAAGATAATAAACAAAAACAATTTCTGTTAAAAATCATTTTTTCCACTAAAAGTTATATAAATATACCTATTTATAAATGTTCCGTTTTTTTAGTTTACGACACCACCGCTATATTAAATCTTCATTCCAGTGTGCTGTTTTGCGCTGCTATTTGTGGAACGATTAATAAATAAATAAAAATCACTATTTGCAAATAAAAAGTCCACTTTTAAATACTTCATTCACCATAAATCATACCTGAATTTGAAAAAGCACATACAGTCTAACCTTTGGACATATAACAATGCACGCCACTGATATATATATATAATATTATATGTAAGATTGAATATTTTTTCCATTTAAACAAATTTTTGTACACTTAGAAATTCATATTGTCAATTTGAATTTTTTTTGTCTACTTCGACAATATATGAACTAACTCTCCTTGTAATTATGTGAAGAATCCCCAAATAAATTTAACTACATTATTACCGAGGAAAACTTGCTTCAGAAAACGTAAGTTTTATTTCTGTTTTTACTTATATAATTATATTTGGCGAACTGCTATCTAAAAACAGCTAACATTTTTAAAATAAATAAAATATTGCAAGTAGTAATCTTTTCGTGAGAGACTTACTGAAGTTATCATATTTCATTCGTCAACATAATAGAGCAACATAAAACTTTTAGTTTACTCTATGTAAAAAGAAACTCCGCTGATGATATCAATTTGATTCTGAGAAACTTCGAGACTATTCTCACGTTACGATGATACTGGCACTTTTTACTATGTAACTAATTTAAAACAATTAAATTACAAATTTTAAATATTTGGGGCAAGGCCGAAAACTGCATAGATGCAAAACGAATAATTTGTCGCTGCGTTACACTTTACGCTTTTATCATTGCCAATATTCCGTTTAGCTAGTTTCACACAAAGGACATCGATTAATCCACATTGTCATATCTCACATTATAATTAAAGTATCAAGTTCAGAGCCGGGGCTGGGCGATTCACTACCCAGGGCACTTATTTGCAAGATGGTGTCTTTTTTAAAATATGCTTTCGGGAAGGGTTTTAATAATTACCGTTTTTTTAAAATCGACCATTTTAAGCTTACTAAAAGTGCTTGTTTAAAAATGCTTGATCGATGAGTGTTCGACAACAATGAATATCCCTACTCAACATTCCTTATCTATTGCACATTCCTTCACGCCGCTGGAACGAACCGGACTCAGATGCATGGGATTATGGGTAACCCTCTCAAATTTGACTTGAAAAGCTATAAAACAGTTTTTTTTCATTTTCCCATCAAATTGGTGCCTTACTACACCCGTCTTAATTTATGTTCGTTTCTTGGAGACATTTGTTTCTTTTGAATATTTAAATTTACTTTAAATCTAAGCAAGGTATTATTTTAACTTATATAAATGAATTACATGTTAATACATATATATGTACCTATAGGCATACGCAGTGGCGGCTCGTGACTTTTGAGTGAGCTAGAGTACTAAGATTGAAAAATACGACGTTATTGATGTTGTTGAAGCCGAAAACGATTTTAACCATCTAAATCTTCATACAAAAAATGAAATATTGAGAAAAAATATCGTTTTCGGTTTCAATAACATCAAACGTGGTATTTTTCAATCTTAGTACTCTAGCTCACTCAAACGTCACGAGCCGCCACTGGGTATACATATTTCTTTATTATAATAGTTCCGCCATGTCTTGGCCTAACATTAAAAGTCCCGGAACTATTTCTATTGAATCCCCTACTTAAATAATATTTATACTTAATGCATCTTATGTCACATTACGTGTGTTATAGGTTTTTGAGAATCGCTACATCAGTATTTGTTTCCACTGTGAATCTGGGTTGGTTGGAAGAAATTGCCACCCGACAATACACATACTTCTGTTGAATGAACGGGATCTAATTGGAAGAAGGGTATACTCGATAAATACTTATAGCAATTTTTTTAAGGATTTTTGCGTCGCCTCTTAGATTTCCAGCCCAGGGCCAGCTGCAACGCCTCGTTGTCCTCGCCCCGACCCTGCTGAGGATGCTCACACGGGACCCATTAATAATTAGTCTCAATTAGGTGCTCACTTCGTATGTGGCGTCTGTATAATTATAATTATGGTTGTTACTATGGTAGCTTACAGTTTAACAATGGACTCATTGCATTTTTTCAAAGCATTGATAGTAAACTGTATGTGAAGAAGAACACGATTGAAGGTTGCTAGATACACTACTACACATTAAAGGTGAGTAAAATTACGTGGAACCTTTTTTTCGTAACAGTTTAACTTCCGAAACGGTTGTAACAGTTTCGCGTATTTTGGGATAATTGTTTAAAAAAAGTGTAATTACGCCCGCAATAAACCCGCGCGAAATGGTTTCAACAGAGCACAGTTCGTTTGAGAATTTCGCGCGAAACGTTTAAAACAGCTCCCGCAATACTTTACTAGACTGCTATATCTATAAACCGTAGCAAAGAAACGCTTGCGCGTTAAACGGTTTCACGTTAAACACTTTCCCCCGAAACTCCGTCGCTGACCGTAGCCAAGAAAGGCTTTCGCCACAACCGTTTTTTTATAAATTATTATTAATATTTTTTATATGTTCCAAAATCGATAATTACTGAACGTTTCGACTTTGATTATGATATAGGTACCGCTACTGGTTACTAACACAACTGTCATCGGGACCCGGAACTGCTTAATAATGTTGGCCGGTGTGATGTCACAGACGCCTTCCCTACGAACATTTATTGTTTGGCGGAAAACCAAAATACGCATAATTTAAATTGTTGTAGATAATCTATTCGTCAACGTAAATATATAGTATAAATACGTACCATTTTTTTGTAATTATTATTTTATTCAGCAATAAAAAAAAAACAATAAAAATACCCTATTGGGTTTCGGACACCTGCTGGATTGCACTGGGTAAAATCTGTCTTTATATCATGTCTGGTTTATGTCAGCGATAGGTACATTGTGTGTATATCGTGCCACTTGATCTTTTATAGACTTAATTGCTGCTGCTGTAAATGCACTAAACGTAGTGTATTTACGTCTTTACACGCAACGCAGAGTCAAGTGCCACGATCAGAGACGCCCCTTGTCCAGATCTACTCACATAACATAACTTGTAACTCATGTTTGTAGCTTTACTAACATTGCTCGTATTATAATATGTGACATTAACTTCAAACATTCTGAATCTGTCAAATTAATGCGAAAAGGTACCTGACAAATAATACCATATTTTTATGTTTTTAGGTAAATAAAAAAAAATAGTAAAAATGTCGACGGAGACGGTATGTTTCTTAACACCCTGTATATATCGACGTTCAGGTATCGCTTTATTTGCTTATGTGCTTCATGTTCGCCGGGATCGACTTATGTCGGTTCAAGGTACAATAGTATTCATTATTAAATGTCAAAGCAGATTCCATTGTGCATTGTGCGCTGTACAGCATATTTACAAGCAGCGAAAAGCGCTTCCAAACCAATATTCTTTAGAATAGATAAGGCTCACTGTGCTAAACACATAACACAGGTCAATACACATTACCACCGTGGCGGAGCGGTAAGCTTGCTCCTTGGCTGTCAACCTAGAGGTTATGGGTTCAAACCCGTGGATTCATAAAATGTATCTTGGTTATTTTACACATAAATTTCATTAAATGATACTTTATATACTAAAATTAAAATTAATATATTAAAATTTAATTTTAAAATTTCTCCAAAATTACTAGACCGGTTTTGCTGAAAATAGCACAGTTTGTTTTTATTAGTGCCGGGAAGGTTTAGAGAGTAGTTTAAATTAAATCCAATGTGTAAAACTGTTGCTATAACGTTTTAAAATGAGTATGGAAAACATTGAACCCGCCATGTTGTGTTGAGGTTAGCCCATATATATACCACGCTGGTTAGCCACAGATTACATTTTCACATGAAGGTTTGTTTGGGTAGAATTTTTTTTTTAAATGGAAAACACAGGTAGGTACCTACTCAAGAACTTTATTATTGAGATATATTTCGAAAAAATAAATGTTTGGAATGAAATAAAATTTTTAAATGAATATTTCTTTGTTTAAAGATAGTAATAGTCGTCAGGCATTACTTTCGCTGTCAAATCAATTATGGAACCCAAACCACAATCACGCATTTATCAAAATCAAAACAGAAATATGACCCTTTTCTGACCGTCGTGACTACATAGTGTGTTGGGAGTACTGAGGAACAGAATACGATACGTCGGCATTTGTCAGCTGAGCCAAACACAACATAAATAATATTAACGTAAACCCGTCACCATTTTATTATTATTTGCATTCGTCATTTTGTTCTGAAGTGGCGCCATGTTTATTTGCTGCTGAAACTTACTATAATTATGCGCACGTAGTGTGTACACGAAACCATTAGGCACGTAATGATTTAACGCGCATACACAGGCGCACAGCAACAACCGCGCGCCACCCACGAAGTTCGCCACGGAATGGACAGACAAGAAAACCCTGGCCATCGGAGACCAAAATGCAATTAACATTTTTTACTCCACTTTATTTAAAGTCAGGAGTCGCTGGTGTAAGTTTGTCAGGTTCCGGCTGATACACTCTGTATGAGAGATCACCATTTATAATCGTTAAGTCTATTGAAATGGCTTTAACCCTTACCACTCCTTTGTCGGGTACCAGCCGACATCACTATTTGTACGCTACAACTCAGTTGTCGGCTGGCGGCCGACAAGATAAGACGTGTGCGAGCGGTGTATTTTCGCCCCCAAAACTTGACACGTGACGTTTTTTCTTGTGATTATTCGATAAAAAAACATTTAAATTCACGTTTTAATAAGATTTTGACTGTTTTCCGTTTTTGTTTTAGCTAGGATGAATGAAGTATGCATGAAGAACGAGCTAATGATGAATGTAAGTAAGTCTAAAGTCATGGTGTTTGAAAGAGAGATTGCGAAAACAGTGTGCAATATAGTTAAGCATAGCAAAGGAAATGGCAGAAGAAGGATGAAAGTAAACTGAATGCCGTAGAAATGAGATCTCTGAGGCGAATGTGTGGTAAAACCATGTATCGTGTGAAAAATATTGAAATTCGTAAAGAATGCAAGGCTGATGTAAGCGTAATGAGTAAGATTAAGAAAGGGACGCTTAGATGGTTTGGGCATGTGGAGCGAATGAACGAAGAAAGGAATGTAAGAAGAATGTATGACGCGAATGTGAATGGAAGTAGAAGCCGAGGACGTCCGAGGAAGACATGGCATGATCAAGTGAATCAAATACTTGAGTCGGGCCATGTCAGAAGTCGGAATAATAGAAGAGAATGTATGAGACGATGTATGAATGTGAATGAAGCAAGAAGTGTATGCCAAGATCGAGTTGTTTGGCGGTCCGTCCTCTCTGCCTACCCCTGCGGGGAAACGGCGTGATGGTTAGTTAGTTAGTTAGTTAATAAAATAACCTTTTTGTAACTGCCTATCAATAAATTAATATTTTGACATTATTTAAATAAGAGTTGGCTGACAACAAATACAGGCGGACCTCAGTAGTTAGGACTTTTAAATTACGGTAACAAGACGCCATTGTAAACGGCGAGCCAGCGCAGGATCGCGTGGCTATGACACAACCTGTGCGGTCTGCGGCCGGAATCTTTCTCTGGGGCCAAAATGGCGTTGCTCTCTCGGCAAGCCCGCGCCGGATGGCGGGCGGAAGTGTGCTCGGTGATTCTCTAGCGAGCCGCGTGATGCTAAGGCTGGGAGGAATTATCTCTCCGATCGTGGAGCCCGGAACCGCAAATGATCTCGCAGACTTTTCAACAAATGGCTAGATGTTTTTCCACGAGAGACTAGAAGCGTCTTAACTGTCGTGAATTTGTTACATAACAATATGTAAATAAGTTTTCTCACTCTGGTTACCATATTTTGTACTTGTTCTTTCCATTTCAGTTGACTATCTACTAAAACACCAAGATAATTTATGCTATTTTTGCCTGTGATGGGTAAACATTTACCATCGTTGCATTCTTTTTTATTTGCACACTGCGATTAATGGATTTTGATAGAAATATTGTTTTCAAGGTTTTTTTTCGCTTAAAGAGAATGGGATGAAGTATGTTTTGTCAGTATTTAGTGACAGACAATTTTGGTCGAACCATGTTTAGTGACCTGGGCTAAATAGCATGGTAAGTACCAACCTCTTAATTCCTTATTTTCTTCCCCTCCCGACTTTCTTCAGCCCTTCAATGAAATAATATTATACTCATAAACAGTAATTTCAAACTACGCATGTCTTATAAGAGTAGGTATATAATTTCTAAAAAATAAATTATATACCAGAAGACGTATGCATAGTATCCGAACGCTGCGTGATCAAAAAGCGTTCAATATGCTCGACCAGCGGTCCTTTGTGTTTGACCGAAATACCGACAGTGCGCATCTTGACCTATTCTAGATACAATGTTAGAATGACACGTGGGCGCGCATCTCTCCGCCTCGTTACCCCACCACTTTCTCCGTCTAGACAGTCCACAACTTACTGAATTGGCGGAGCGTAGCCGTGAGCCGTGCGCGGGGTGATGCGACGAATGTGGGATGGAGGTGTTTGCGCAGTACGAACCTAATTTCAAACCATAGCGGGTTGTTCTTAGATTGAGTATAGATGTCGCCACGCCGTGCACGCCCACGCGTCCTTATGGCACGTTCAGTGCGCTGTGTTTTGTGCGCTCATGCGGGTCGTTAGTACCCAACTATGGATGAATAATGTTATTATCGTTTTGCAGTGGTAAGTAAAAACACAGTATCTTCCTTAGGACCCTCAAGGAATATACTGTGTTTTTACTCGCGACGGCAGTGTTGTTGTTCAATGTTTGGATTCATCTGGATTTCTACCAAGTAGAAACTTTCATAAAAGTCCCTAAAACACATGACCGAAAATCAGGTGTTCCGGTTGGTAAAATGTTGAAAGTTGAGACATAAAGTTGCTAAAAATTGAGTATAACTAGATATAAAATAATGATTTGTTTGTAAAACGCTTGAAAAATTGTGATTTAGGGATAGAGGTATCAACATTTCCAATCGTAATATAAATGCAAAAATATGTTGATGTGTACAGGGCGATAGGAGACGTACCGTGGATGTACCTATCTGACACGCTTTAACAAGTGATTCCTGAGCTTATTTGGATTAAAAATGTAAATGGTATTTTGGTCTCCGGCGATTTTTTTTAACACCCGCATACACAAACTTCGCCAAAATAAATAAACATGTCACCTTTATATAAAACAGCTGCTATACCCGGCGTTGCCCGGGCTTAGGAATGGTTTGGAGGTTTCTGGAAGTTTTTAGGTTGTGATGTGTTACCCCTACCCCAGCACCTACCCCACCCCTACCATTAACCCCATTCAATCCCTACCGTACCCCTACTCCTATCCAATAGTTTTCCTTGACGTCAAATGTGCAAAATGTCATCTAGAAGTACCAAAATTCTGCTTTAAGGGGTGGGAAATGGAGAAGAGGTGGTTTTTATAAATCTCATGTAGACAGTGACCTTCCTCTTATTTCGAAGGTCAAGTTTGCAAAATTTCATCAATCTCGGAATAAAACTGTAGATTTGTAAACAAAACACACACACACTTCCGCCCGGGACATTCTTCTTTATATAATAGAGAAGAAGAAGATAGAAGAAAGATACACGTGAGCATACAAACGATAAGTGGCCAAGTCAAGGTTTTTTGCAGATTGAGATTGAGGATTTTTACAAGATATGATATTTTTTAAATAGCGTATATTTGTTTGATACACGTAAACAATTTTCGGACCTGCGAAGCCATTGCGAAGTTATGCGTTTGTGTCTATGCAAAGGACTCCAAGTCTACCGACGGACAGGTATCCTGCCTTGATCACTTTTCGTTGTATTCTCACGTTATATCTTGTTCCTTTTTAAAAATTAGATACAGACAGTAACACATTAATTGGAGAATTCGGCTGCATCCTGAATATTTATCACAGATTAACATACAGATAAATAAACCTTTACACATAATGTTTAGATAAATTTAAAGGGGAAAAAAAATTGTGTTACAAATAAAAAAAAATGGAAAAAAGCACAACGTCTAAACGAAGTAGCAGCATGTCAATAACCTTTACAAATATTTTTTACAAGAATTTATAGGGAAATAAATAATAGAGTTACACGGAGAAATGATAAAAGTACACAATTGTATAAACACTGTACATTGATTTTTCTTTTTAGATTTAAAAGTACTGCATGTATCAAAGAATATGTTCGAATCCATCAAAGACTGATTTTGATTGAATAACTTACACATTCTTGTGAATGGATCCCTGACATCAGCAGTTGGGCGCGTCCGGCTAATCTGGAGGAAGTTAAACCTAGTTGTTCTGGGTGGTATACACATTTAGGCGCGTTAACTAACACACATATTGGTACTACTTGCACATACGATTATTTATTTATTTATTTATTTACGGACCAATGTCCAATTATACAAAATATATAACACGAAACGAAACAGAACAGCACATACATAATAGAGAATGAAGCAATGATAAAAAGAGGACAAAAATATACATTTGAGAGAACATTCAAGTCAAAGCCTGAACATGGTTTTAGTAGAGTCCATCATTTTAGACATTCTAAACTAAATGATAATCTTAGAGTTATAATTTCGTATTACATTAAGACTGGTACCAAAAATTTCACGATTGTACGATTATTTCATGTTTTCATCTCTCTTGATTATTGACATAACGCTTAGATTATTATTTTACCTAATGATAATGACAATGACTATTTAATATTATATGTATGTGTAAGCATGACAATGAATATTTAATCACATATCGTCGCCGCGCTTGCAAAATTCGTTATGTAAAAAGGTTAAGAGGAACGGCTGCGCTGCCTGTTTCATACATAACTTAATTTTGGATTTGGGACCAAAATACCCATCCAAACTGAATGATATATATTTTTTTAACTAAAGGTTTAGTAAATATCTAGCACGTTTGAGAAGTATTTTTTTTTATTTATTTTTGTTTTAAATTATGATGTTATAGGCCATGAAAAAAAATCATAATTTTAAAGGCAACTTATAAATTTATTTGCGGGTTTAGTGTATTTAAAAAAAAACTATCATATTTGCTCTGTAAATATAATTAAGTAAAAAAAAAGATATATCCTTTTTTCGGGTAGATATTTAAAATTATGTACGCCAAATTTGTGTTCCGACGTAAATTGGTCGTTTTTATTTTAATTTAAAGTCCACCATAATGCTTATTTTAACATTATTTAAAAAAATAAATTATATTTCATTATATTTTCAAATCAGACGGGATAAAACTTTTTTTACATCACCGTTAGCCCCCAAATAATTGTTAAAGGTGCCTCTAAAATCGCGAAAAATTCATTCCTTTAATGGCCTATATTTCATAATGTAAAACAAAAATAAATAAATAACTTTTAATCCGTACTAGATATTTACTATACTTTTTGAGGAAAAAAAAGATCATTAGGTTTAGGTGGGTATTTTGGCCACAAATCCAAAATTAATTTTTGAATGAAACATAATTTTTTTATGGTTTTTCACCCCATAGGGATGTTCTAGCCAAAATCATAATCTGTAATTCGTACGAAAAAAAATATTTGTTTATGTATTAGGTAGGTATAAAAGTACACCAAATGGAACACGTTTTTGCCTAAATTTTGTAAGGAGGAAATTTTAAAAGTACCTACCTGTATTTATATTTTCGCAGGCTTAGAAAAAAGGGTCAGGTTTGTAAAAATGCTTTAAATTGTCAGATTTACATATTTTTCTTGGTTTTATGGTATTATGGTATCTTTAATTTTTGATCGGAAACCTTTTCAAGCCTCATAAAATAAAATAAAACAGTTTTTGGCGATTTTCGCTAGGTTTTTTTTAAAGAAACACATTCACGGGTTACGAATAACCTGACAATATTTGAAAAACTTTTAATATCATAATTATAACCGGAAGATGCAATGATGGCGGACTTAGCCAGCTGACAGTTCTAACAGTAGCTACTTTTCTCAACTAATACAGGATTTTAAAAAATCAGGATATTGTATCTTTCGTAGGTATTGTTATAATAAATTGATTTATTTATTTTGTAAAAATGCTTGATTTTTACGATTTAGACAAAAATAAGGATATCGGTAGATAAAATGGACACCTGACTGCGTTGGCGTTCATTTTTCTTTTATCAAAGGTAGGCTGTGTGTAGTTTTCATGTTCGGGTATGAATTATGCATTGAATATTATTTGAAAATTGCTATTTTATTATCATCTTCCGCTGATTTTTGTGGCCAACTGAATAAATACGCGCACAAGTTCCTTATCAAACTCATGGAATAATAGATTTTGACAAGTACACAAAGATCTGATTTTCTGCATAATATACTGAAAATAACCCAAACTTTTTTAATTAATTAGTTATTTGGGTCTCCTGAAAAGTTGTACATTTTTAAATAGCGGATTTTGCAAGTGCAGCGACGATATGTCAATAGCAACAATCTTTTAATTTAATTTTATGGTTTGTTTTTCTCACGGAAGGCAAGCTTTTCAGCCTTTATAGAGTGCAAACCACTGTCTGATTGTGACTATCCAAGAAGTCGAGTAAGGACCGGAAATTTTGTAATTTTTAGTAATGGTATCACTAGGTTTATCTTGTCAGGGTTTCTAGAATAAA
>JAHDVE020001119.1:0-19956 GCA_022606495.2 Halesus radiatus | reverse complement strand
TACTTTTTTAGTATCCGAGTCTCCGCAGGATGTTCTCTCTGCTGAAATCTTCACTTCTTTTGTTTTCAAAGGAATGAAATAATTAATTTATTTGATGATGTGCCCATCTGGGTTTTGACATGGATTTTAGAACATAATATAAATAGCTATCAACAATAATTACTACATAGAGATTTTAAACCATAAGGTACCGAACAATTTTTTTTAAACGTTTATCAGTGACATAAAATGGAAAACTAAAACAATATTATAACACAAATCATTAACGCTACATTATCCAAGCTACAATATTACACATTATAGGATTCATCAAAGTACTGGTATAGATGACGCTTTACTCTATAAATGGAGTCAGCAAATATATCAACAATATTTCCAAACTGGGGAACAAATACTTCGATGTTGTTGACATATTTGACACATCAATGTTACAGTATAAGCAGCATTAGTACGGTTTTTTTTAAAACTGATAGTTGGTTGTGTAAGTATTGCAGAAAAATGATACAGTTTGTTTTTTGTTCCTCGTCGGTACATTTAATTTAATAGTGGCGAGGATGGCAGGGCTGTCAATTAGGTTGTTAACGATTCTATATAATACAACTAGATCTGACGTAATTCTCCTGGCAGACATCGTAATCAGAAATTAATCAAACACTTCTCTTGCGAATATTTAAACGGTCCATTTTCTGCAATTAACACGAACTAACCATCACACTGTTTCTCTGCAGGGGTAGACAGAAAGGATTAACTACCACACAGCTCTGTCTCGGGACACAATCCTTGCTTAATTCACATTCACATATCGTCTTATACAATACTCTTCTGTTATTCTGACTCTTGACATGACCCGATTTAAGTATTTGATTCCTTTAATCGTGCCATGTCTTCGTTGGGTGTCCCCGACTTTTTTTTATCATTAACTTATATATATATATATATATTTATTTTTTATTTTTCTTTGGTTTATTAGTTTCCATATAATTATGACAATTTAAGATAAGGTATAAATATTAAAAATATACGTATATTATAGAATTTTTTGCATAGTCCTCCTCACTGGGAGATCCTATGCTGAGGTGACCAGGTTTTGCATAAAGGGGTTTCAGCGACTTCTATACTTCAACTTCAAGGTTAGGGGGGGTCTTTCTAGTAATTTTTATTAAGTTTTTTTGAGAATAGTAGTCAGTTCTTGTTCTGGTATTTCCTTAAGCCATGTTTTGATGGACTTAATGCAATTATTGATTTAATTACATTTTTGATATTAAGTGGTAGTTTGTTATATAATTTTACAGCTAAGAATTTAGAGCTTCTCAGTCCAAAAGTAGTATTGCATTTAGGTATATATACCTTGTCTAGTTGCATTGTTCTGGTATTATGATCATGAAGAGTCGTAGCCATTTTCTGATTTTTAAGATGATTAACTAGAATATTTTTGGCAAAGATTTTTTTGGATACTTGGAACATTGAAATGTTTAAAAATTTCCGTTGTTGACCTCCTTATGGGGACCTTTAAATGGTCTTTATGGTGCATTTCTGGGTAAAATACATATTCCAAATGAGAATGACATAAAGCATAATATACTCTATTTAGATCCTCTATTGACAAGATATTTCGTAATTTTTTGAAGAAATAGATGAGTTTTGATAGCTTCTTCGGAGTTCCGTGAATGTACATCCCAGCGGAGTTTATCATCCATTAAAATTCCAAGATATTTAATGTTTTAAGCTTTGGTTATATTCGGGCAAGTGCGATGAGGCAAATTTTTTTAACATTCATGTTTTTTAAGTGTGCGCTCATTCATTGGTTGGCCTCTTTTATTTATTGAGATATACATAACGTTATATACTCTCCTTTTACTTCTTTCTTCGTTCATCCGCTCTACGTACCCAAAGCATCTAAGCGTCCCTTTCTTAATCCTACTTATTACGCTTATTTCTTGCATTCTTTCCGGACCTCCTCGTGTTTAAGACGGGCATTCAAAGTTTTAAAACTCATTAAAATTAATTTCATCTTTTCAGACAATCATATCCATAAATGGAAGAAATGCACCAGTAAATTGCTTAGCCAGGCTAGCCGGTTAGTGCTTACCTAAAGTCACTTTTAGAATAAGAAAAAAAAAATCACCCATCGGTGTGCAAATGCGTCCACACCCCGCAACACTGTAAATAACTAAAAGTGTAAAAAAAAAAGTTAATATCTATTAAAAACTTCTTATGCTTTTTAAGGTAATATATATATTCTCTAGTTCTAAAAATTATAAATATTTCAAATAAATACAAACTCTTCTTGTGCCATCAACCTTCTAATAAAAGTAAGATGAATAGAAAGGGGTGATAAAATAGCAACTGCAAAAATCACACCTGATCAAAATTTTCACAAATTTTCTAATAAAACTGTGTTCATCTGAAGCGACCTGCCAGGTAAGTATGTTTTTTGTATCTGTTTGTACATAATTACTTACATACTTGAGGTGATTTTTCACAAAAACTGCGCTACACAAATCATCCAATTATTATTATTATTAGCCTACTTCCTTCCTCTGCCAGTTGCATGCTACACTCTCACACATCAGGGTTGGTATCAGCACTCCATTGTGGACTGCTAGTTCCGCTTCTTAAATGAATAAAACTGTACATATTTCATGATACCACAACTATAATCCAAGATTTGTACAACTGATAAAAAACTTATGAATATATTTACGAGATCTGCGATTATAATCCGGCGGTTAAAGCAGTCACCAATTAATGGAAGTTTCTGGCGATCAAATTCTGGTTTCCATAAACTTTTTCATGATAAAAAACATTGTTTTAGTTCAACATATTAATTTATAACGCAGGACAAGCCCGTGTAATAAGCCAATATCGTTCATAACATTATATAATGAAGTTGTGAATTCTTGCTTGTCGTTTGGGTGCCGTAATTGATTTGTGACGATTATTGCTATTTCTAAACAAAGAAATATTCATTAATTGATAAACTAAAGTTCTTAAAAACTTAAGACAAGATTTTTGTGCATAGCGCAAAGGGTAACAATTATTTTTATAAACAATAATTACTAGCCTGAAACACTCATCCAAATTGAAAAAAACCTTTCCGAGCAAAGATAAATGTCGCCGACAGGACTCGAACCTGCACCCTTCTGATATCCGGTCAGATGCTCTACCATTGAGCTACGTCGGCTTTATCGCAAACCCGCCAAGTTAATCAATACATACTAGTGTTTCATTCAATAATTACGGTTATTTTATCATTTTCACCTGTAAACAACTAACTTTAAAACAGCCGACGTAGCTCAACGGTAGAGCATCTGACCGGACATCAGAAGGGTGCAGGTTCGAGTCCTGTCGGCGACATTTATCTTTGCTCGGAAAGATTTTTTTTTTTTTTTCAATTTGGATGAGTGTTTCAGGCTAATAATTATTGTTTATAAAAATAAAGAAATATTCGTTCGAAAAAAATTATTTCATTCCAAACATTTGATTTTTCAAAATATTTCTAAATAATAAAGTTCTTAAGTAGGTACCTACTTGTATTTTCCACTTTGAAAATATTCTAGCCAAACAAACCCATTCTTTTGAATATGTAATCTGTGTCTAGCCAAAGGAAAATAAAACATGGCGAGTTTTTTTTATACTAATTTTAAAACGTTATAGAAGCAGTTTTACATATTGGATTTCATTCAAACTACTCTCTAAACCTTTCCGGTACTAATAAGAATAAACTTTTCTATTTTCGGGAAATCAGTTTAATAATTTTCGACAAAATCAAGGATACGCAGAAAAACATTCAAGTCTCGCCAGGACGCAGACACCTATTTCCCCCATTGCACTAAGGAACAAATACTTCCAAATGTGACAACACAGAACAAAATCCAATTTGCAACAATTGCTGTGAGCTAAACAAAAGGATTGATATGAACTATTCCACCGAACATCGGGTTGATGGCATAAAATGTGTTTACCGGCAAAAAATGCTTGAAATTGCTAGAAAGCACAACACCCATGAATAAATATCTTATTTATATTTGGTCATACTAACTTTAAAATGACGGGATTTATATGTAATGCATAAATTATATAGAAGAAAAATTATGCCACTCCATAAGAGATTTAAATTTAATTTGCTCTGATAAAGGATTTACCTTATTTCATATTAATATAAGAAGTATCGAAAATAACTTGGATGACTTAATAATGTCTTTAAAAGCATTCAATTATTTTCCGGACATTATACTCGCAGTGTTATCAGAAACGCATTCCGTCGGCGAACTGAATTATCATCTTCCGGCATTCTCTTAGTATGCAACAACTATAAGTTAAACAAAACAGTGCATTATATGTAACCGCTATAATGTACTCAACATTAAACAGATACACAATATTCATAATGTTAACCTATTAAATATTGAGTTTAATATTATAATAGTGTTGCCATTTATCGCACTCATTCATAAGTAATATCGCAATTTATAAATGAATTAAAAAATATTTTATTAAATTTTAGAAATAAAAATAATATTATTGTTGGAGATATGAACTTAAATATTGCAAAAGACTACTCAGTACTAGTAAGGATAAAGATAATTATCGGAACATGTTAGCGGAACTTAATTATTTACCCTCCATAAATGTATATACTAGAAACGTTCGAGGTCAACGACCTTCATGTTTAGATCATACAATTTTTTTACAAATATTTATATTTACAAATATTTCTGATATCCAAAATATTATATCCGCTGTCATTCATACAACTATCACTGATCATTATTCACGTATTTTTAATTATAAATCCTGTAATCCAACTTTGCCATCATTTAAACAAGAAAATGTTTCAAAAAAGTATTTATCATGTTAAAATGTACATTTTAACATGTAAGTAGAAAATTGGCTTAAATTATATCAATCTAATATAATTATGTCAATATTTATTGTAAAATGTTTGAAGAAAAATTATCTAAGTTCATAAATGACTTAACAAATAATATATCCAAATCCAAACTACCTAACTTCAAACCCATAAAAGCATGGATTACTCACGGTTTAATAGTATCCGTACGCCATAAGCAATCTCTATATAGACTAACTATTCAACAACCAAATAATGAAACATTTTTAAGCATATAAAAACAAACTCATAAAACATATAAAAGAAAGCTATGATAAACACAAGTTGATAAAGGTTGAAAATGACAATAAAGGAGTATGATAAATTATAAATAAGATAATGGACAAAAAAGTATAAGAATAATGAAATCAGCATTATTATTCATAATAATTCGAAAACATCTTGCAAAGAGAACCCTTCAAAAGCTGTAAATATGTTTAACGAATTATTTTCAAATATAGTAGAAAATCTTTCCAATCTTATACAGAAAGATCCAAATATAACAATTCCAGAGTGTAATATTGATGATCAATTTTTTAAATCAAATTTAATAATGTTATTAATAAGTTCTGAAAGTATTTTTAGTTGTTATTATTGTGACAGCTGTTTCGGCGTTTAAGGCCATTTTCAAACTGTGGTTAATCCACATTGCGACGACTTATTTATATGATTTAATTTACCCCCACTCCTTTAAAAATTGGATGGATGGGTAATGATTTATTATCGGTAAAACCGATTTAGTTAGAAAGCAATTAAAAATTCTGAATTCTGTGAGGTTTTCACATTTATAATGTGTTTTTACTCGTATTTAACTGACAATGTTTTCTTAATTGATTTATTTAAATATGTTGTATTGTTTTGATAATGTTATTTGCCTCATAACCGTTATTAACCGCTATTGTTTTTATTGTTTACTTTTCTTTTTCGTACGCTATTTTATCTAGAGGAATATTGACGAGTCTATGTAAATTTTTCCTTATGGAGTTTTCCTACAATGGCTCGAAGTCGCTTACAGAGGTTGGAAATTTGTACGTCCCATTTCATGTTACAACCCACCGTTACACCTAGATACACGTACTGGTTGACTAATTCGATACTTGTACACGCGCAGGGCTGCTAGGTATTATTGTGAATGCAATTAAACGAATGGGATATGATTACAGGTGCCTTGTACCTTGCATGCGGGGATCTTATATGCATCAATTTCGTTTTTTTAGCATTGATTATTAGACCAGAGTCATGTGACCATTTTAATAAAGACATAAAGTCTATCTGTAACAATTTCAATGCAGTATCCAAATTTTCGGGGGATATTATAAGTGCTGTATCATCAGCGTATACATAATGTTTAACAAACGAGAAAATTTTGTTCATAAGTGATACAAAGATAATATACAGCATTGGAGCTAAAATTGACCCTTGTGGAAATCCTATTTTATCATTTATTCTTAAACTAAATGTGTCTGATATTTTTATCTGGATTTGGTGCTTGGTTAGGAAGTTTTTGAATAGTTTGAGAAAGTTTCCTCTTACCCCTATTGTATCCAAAATATTTAACAATTTCATCGTAGTATCAAATGCCTTTCAATTTTTTTTTTCTTTTTTTTTTTTTAAGAAAGACAAACATTCCCTGGTTACGAATAACCTGACAATATTTGAAAATCTCCTACTACTATCACAGTAAGCGCAAGATGTTGCTTGTGTCGTAAATGGAGGAATTGAATTCACGACGCCTGGGTGAGACCCAAACACGATGCCAAGTCAGCCATTGACCGGTCTATTAATTTAATTGTCTATGAACAGTACCAAAACATATATTTTATTTATTATATAATTGAAAATATACTTTGTATATACCACTTTCAATTATTTCTAAAATTTCTAATTTATTTTAGAAATAAGAAAAAGTGTTAATAGCGAATTAAATTTAATAAATAATCAAATATTTTTTTAAAATAGCTATCTCTTAAATTTATTTTCATATTAGTATTAATAATAATAATTTTTATTTATATTTCTAATTTAAATGTATTATTCAATGTTTTATAATTATTTTGTCATTAACATTTTTGATCTGTTACTTACCTACTTTAATTCATTTTTGTTTATGCTCATATTTTGTATATTCTTAAATTATTGTTTTAAATTTTTTATCATTTTTCTGTACTTGAAATTATTTTTTAGTATTCATTTATTCCTGAAGATGATAGGATTGCTATCGAAACATGTAGAAATATTTATATATTTTAAGTAAAGTGGTATATATATGTACAAAGTGTATTTTCAATTATATAATTAATAATGATGCCACAAAGTTATCAATCATTTGAAGAAATTATATATTTAATTATTCAATTCATTATTTATATAGTTAGAGAAATCTTGAAGTAACATTTCAGTACTTTTTTTTTGAAAACCAAATTGATTTGGATCTATTAAAAAAAAGCACTCCAAGTATTTAGTTAGTTTTAAAGATATGTATTTTTAGAGAATCTTTTCTAGAGCGGGTAATATACTAATCGGTATATAGTTTCCTATATAAGTATGTTTCCCACTTTTGTAAATAGGTCTGGTATTACAGCTTGTTTTTAAATTATGTTGATCAGATGGGTTAATATAGGACCCAAAATATCTATGTGTCTTTTTATGTCAAACATTCGGATATTGTCTATGCCAGGGGACTTTGAATTTTTGAGAAGTTTGACTATACTCAGTATGTCTGCGAGTGATGCTCGTGGTATATACAAACTTTGTGGTGACTATCGGGTATCAGTACTGCAAGTATTTTAGTTTTAATGACAACTGTTTCGGCGTTGAATGCCATTTCCAGATTCCGGGGTGACGCATGGCGATGTCTTATTTATGTAATTTTCTTAAGCTGATTTAAATGGCCTCGAAATTTGATGCGAAACAAAATTAACGACACCTGTTAATTACAGTACTTCTTAGTAGGAATTTTGAGATAAGTCTGTGGTCAACAGGTTTGGTCATAAATCGTCAGATGGCAATGGTTATTCCCGGAAATATTTATTTAGCCTAATTTAGGTGCTTGTAAGGATTCCCCTAACTTAGGGATATTATTTGTTAGTTTCATCGTTTACATTAATAATAATATTATTGAATTTATTTTCTTTAAACTTAAAAAAATGTATTGAATCAGTTAAGTGCCTACCACGGAAAAAATATATTAACCGAGTTTTATTTTTTTGATTTGGCAATAATGGCAATGCTCCTTGTCTCTGCTGAGCGAAGCGGGTTTGAAATTTGAAATTTCGCTTTGGAAATCGCGTTTTTCGTATATTTATAATTCAATGGACAGAAGTAATGTACCGATAGAAAAGTTCTCAAAAGTGATTTTTTTACGAACCCCTTTTCTCACTTCTCTACATCACTTTTATTGCTTTTCTGTGTTGTTAGGCCATGTATATATTGTATTTATTCTAGTGCTATTTTTTTCAATTATTCGATCTTTTGTAATATTTCCTTCTAATTTTACTCATAGAGCAACACCTGTTTTTTCTTGCAAGTCGGTATTATAGCAGAGTATGTATGAGACGATTATTAAATATTAATTGTCTTATAACTCGTAGAACTCCATTTATTAAAAAAAAAATAAACAACAAACCAACCACGGGTCGAAAATGGCTTTGAACGTTGAAACAGCTGTCAAAATAATAAAAAAAACTAAAATTCTTGAAGAACTTAATAATTACATTAAATTTGATATGAGAAAATGTATGAATGAATGCCAATGAATAAAGAGATATGTGTCAATAAATAATTGGCTCCATTCTCTGCTTATACCTGCGGAGAAACGACGTGATATTTAGTAGCTAAGTAAGTAAGTACTTATTTCGTTATTGAGAAATTATGTTTTTTGTTTTTATAAATAAATAAAATAATAATAAGATTGGATATGATTGATGTTGATATTTTTACAACCTTAACAGTACAAAAAGTTTTACCTTTATAAAACAATAATTAGCTAAATTCTACGGTTAAATTTTACACTTTTGTTAATTCTATTCCGACATAGAATAAAGACGAGCACAAGTGTTTCTATATTCTAAATTATATACAGTGGTTCGATATTCTAATAAGATACCTATGTAATATTGTATATTTAAAGAAAAATAAATTATATCTTCCTATATACTTACTCGTACTTCTTTCCTTTTTTTTCTCTTTATTTTTTCCATTAGATTAATATATATTCTTCGTTAATTTTGATGTGTTTTTTATCTGTAATGTTCATTACTTTTAGAACTACCGTATATACAAAGTACAACGCGCGTCTTGCTGAGATATTTCCTGGCGAAATGCAAACAAAATTTTGTGACCTGACGAAAAGGAATGCGCCAATTCTGAATTAAATTCATGACACGGGCGAAACACAATGTTATTTTGTCGAAAAGTCTCGCAATGCGAGTGAACTTCGCAAAAAAAATTACTCGAAAAGCTGATATAAACAGCTGTGCATGTTTCGACAAATAACATTTTAAAAATAGCCGTTATTACTGCCAATTCAATTCATATTAACCCAACCCCTTGTAAGGATTCATCCTGTTACAATTCATATTTCGTTTTTAGCTTGTAAATGATATTTTGTTATGTAACAATGAATATATAATATTTCACACAAAGGTTATTGTTATTATTACTGCATTATTAAAGGCGCCAAAATAGTATTTTTTCGTGCCCTTTTTTAATTAAATTGAAATAAACCAGAAAGTGGCAGTTTCCCACCTAACCTCTCTGTCATACGATTATCTATAGAATTTTGGCCATTCTTAAAGATTTCATCACTATTGTGTAGTTATCCACCTTACAAACTGTATACAAATGATGTAATAGCGTTTCCATCTGTAAATTATTAATACTAATGGTTAATTACTGAATGAGAGATTTAAAAGAAACTAATGAATAGTCTTGCAGGTTACATAAATTATTTATTACATGTTGAAAGTAATTATTTGAGTGCTATAAAATATAATGGATGCACATAGATTATTTATTTATTTAGTAACTGCCTATTGAGCATGATTTTCCTACATACAATTGACTGTTTGGACATTCAACTAAAGTCTACGCTTTAATTAAAACGTCTTATGGATTAATTAGAGTGCATACTATCCTTATAATATGATCCATGATAAGGATATGGTTGTGGTGTATAGATGCATGCATTTTTGCACATATCAAATTCTGAACCTGATATAGCAACTTCTTCTTCAAGCTGAAATATAAAAAAATGAACATAAGAAGACGTATGTACACTATGGCAGAGATTCTTATTATTTGCAAAGCAATCATAACATTTGACAAACAACTGTCATGCCCACAATTTTTTATATCGTATATACCGAATTAATCGTAAATTGTGGGAAATAAATTTTCTTTAGAATATTACTTATAATTTAATATTTAAATGGTTTTCACAATAAAGGCGACTCTTTCAAAGAAATGATTCGATATTTGATCGGATTTCTTTTCATAGAATTACATCATTTTTTCTCATTTCCTTGTCCCTTGGATAGCATAAAAATATCTTTTTTGGAGTTTTCCTTGTAGTGTTTGCACACATAAGTACTAAAAAATACTTACGTCGCACGTGGGGAGACATGGGAAAAATATAGTGATAAATCGGGCAAAGCAAACTACACGAACTGACAGTAGCATTGATAATAAATATGACCATAGATGAACCATTTTCGAACAAATTTGGCGTTACATTGAAAAAATTAATTATCGACATCTGTCGTATTTAAAAAAAAAAACTCTAGTTCGAATTCGGACCGCATGAAATATTAGCAGCACTTTACTTTTTTTTTTAATAAACTTTACAAAACTTTTTTAATCCGCATTAAAAAAAAACGTGAAGGTTAGTGTTCATAAAAAAACTTAAACTGAACCCAACATTTGTTTTATTGGAATTTTTATAGCCGCATGTTGAAGAAAAACGTTCAAAGGAATTTTTAAGAATATTCGATATTTAAAAATATTGTGTAAAACATACGTAGAACGGTCCGAAAAAGATTTTATTTCTAATTTGATTTTGATGACTGCTAAACCTATGTAAATTTTTAAAATATATAATTCATATTTTTCTCCTTATAAACATCATGTTTATCGTATTGCGTAATAATGTTATCATTATTTCAGAATAATAAATTATTCCACTCACCCTTAAGTAATAACTGATTTACCTAGAAATCAATTGTGATCATTAATATTCTTTATTATATGAGGCGCTTACAGTTGAAATCTGGTTTACAATCTTTTAATGGTAGCAGGTTTTTCTTAAGTTTATAATGATCTGAATGCTGTTTGAGCAATGAATTTAATTAAATTAGGTTGGTATTTCCCTGAATTGTTTTAAGGAATTATATTTGTACGAGACGTGTAGGACCCGCACAAGAAAAATATTGTAAATATTTAGGCACCGGCACGCAGGGATGCACGACTATTGTGATTTGCAAATCCTCTTGAGAAAGGCATTTGGTAGTTTTCCAGTGAAGATGTTGTCGCTCCAAGCGTACTTGACTTATGGAATCATCCAGTATGGTCGGTCGCTGAGGTAGCGGGTGGTGATGTCAGTGGTTGCTGGATGTAGAAAACTGTTCTTATTTGGTAGCGGCAGGTCGAGGTATCCAAGGGAGGACATTTCCATTCTACGGTTGAAGTGAAAAGAAACACATACGTACAAACATGTGCGTACGCTTTTTATAGGGCGCGGCCGAATATTATGTTCACGCGTTGTGAAATCTCGGCTCGGTATTTGCATTTGTGGTACAACCTTGACTTGATATTGAGAAGTACGTTTTATCTGTTTAACTTAATCCACTCTGTAGACACTTTGTTCGATAAAATTTTGTTTAGGTTTCATAAAAATGCCAAGAAGTGGAGCGGAGATAATTTTTCTTATTTCGTTATATTTGGATGATTTGTTCTTTCTAATGGGATAGAGGGATTCTAATGAGTCTATGTATGTATAATATGGGATTTAATGGAGGATAATATTGACGAGTCTTGAAATTGAGGTATGCAATCGATGAAGATGGCGCAAACTCATTATCCCAGTCGGTAGAGCGGTTGTCCCGGTAAGACGAGGTCCCGGGTTCGATTTCCAGATGCGACTGATAACTTTTTATTTTCTGTGGTTTTTTTGGGTTTCGTGTTTCATTTAAGATTTGTTAATATTATCTTCATCAATAATTAAATATTATAACGAGATTTATAAGCCTCAATGAGTTCTTAAAATAAATTGATCATTTTATATTACTCTGTCCAACAAGTTCAAGCCGTTATGAATTATCTATTGTCCATGGTTTCATGAAAATATGAAATCATTTTGGTACGTGCTTATCGTAAATGCTGTGGGCTAAGGGATGAAGGGTGAGTCGAAATAAGCTCTAACGAAATGAGTGCACTCAACCTTTCGTACTTGTCATATTTGTTAACTAGGCACAGAACCAGTCAATCCTTTGTTTTATAAAATTTCATATTAATTTACATTTGATTCGACTAGTTTTTTTGCGGATTATGTAGCAAGGGGTGACTTTGCAAACTTAACCCAAACCTCTATTTAAATGATTCAGTCCATTTAAACATAAATCGTAGAGTGGTATGGGAAGGGGAGGAGAAGAAAGGAAACATACTTAAAATCGGACTTTGGGTCCAATCTAATTATTTTTTAAAAATACGGAAATTATTATTTTTATTTCATTTTGATATTTCTAATGCTTCTAACTTATTAAGGCGCTAACCTATTCCATTTTTATGTATTACTTGTACTCCTATATTTTTATCAAAAGTTTGGTTAGTATTAATTAAGTGTCAAACAAATTCTAAAAAAAATATAGTTGTTAAACATACAATCTGTTCTTTTACTCTAATATTGACGTTTCTCGCGGTTTTACCTACATAAATTGCCGGGCAAGTGTTGCAGTTAAGTTTATAGATGCCAGAATGGCTTGACAATTAGTTTTCCTAAGTTATTATTGGTATAAAAAGCAGTTCTTATTTCTGATGGAAGTTTTGATGTGTATAGGGAAAGAAAATTGGAAAATGGAAGTTATAGAGAAATTTATTTACTGAAATTCAGGGTTGTTTTTTTAATAGGATTTGGTCAATCAGATTATGGATATGAAAAATTATAATTAGATAGTGGGATGGTGACTAGTCGGTGAATCATGCTGTGGAAAGCGGAGTGTTTAAGTGAGACAGGATGGCGGGAGGTGGTATGTATTATGGTGTCGGTCGGTAAATATAGGTTTTCGGTGAATGTTGAATCTGATTTTGTTATTAATAATAGATAAAGAAAGGTCTAGAAAATTTAAACGGAAATTTATACCTATCTCTAATATGAAGTGGATTTGGTTATGGAAGGAATTGTGGAGTAATAGGAAGGTATTTAACTGGCGCTCTGTACCTGTCAAAACGCAAAATACGTCATCCACATATCGTTTCCATACAAGTACATTTTTAAATAAAGTGCTTTAAAACAAAAAATCCTTTCATTTAAATTACAATGTCAAGCCACAGAGCAATTGCTATATTCCATAAATAAATAAATTTCACTATTTATCTTAATCTCACACCAATATTACGCAATTTGCCCTTTTTCTTCCGTCAATCTCCATCTTGTCAACATGGTAATCAGATTTAGGAATTAAAAAAAAAGAAAAACACATTAAAACACATTAAGGACCCACCAGATTTCGTTACAATAATGATACGATAAACCATCTGCTAAAAGTATAATAATTACGCATTTCCACAAGAACAAAACGCTTTTGGCAAGTCCCGAGCTTCTATTATTTTACAAAGAATAGCAGAAATTCCTTTATGACGTCAAATGGCCATTTCCTTTCATGTTTTGCCTCATCCTCTCGCTGTTTTGTTCTTTGTGATGAAATATTTATACAAGTTACTGAAACACGCGCTTGCGCAGGCCCTCCCTCTTCCCATCTCCCGCCTGGGCTTTAAATGTCAAAAGTCTACCTGTTGCCCTACAGCCTACAGCCTACAGCCTACAGCCTACAACCCACAGCCTACACCCGGTCCGGCCTTACTGACTTTCAACAATAAACCTTCTCCCGTTGGTACAGATCATACTAGATTATACCTAGTAAGCAAATCCCTTTAGTATATACAGAGTGTACCCGCATCCACCGGATTAACTTTATTTAACCACTGATTTCTGAAATAATAAGTCTACCTGTTGCCCTACAGCCTACAGCTTAAAGCCTACAGCATACAGCCTACAGCCTACAGCCTACAACCCACAGCCTACACCCGGTCCGGCCCTACCGACTTTCAACAATAAACCTTCTCCCGTTGGTACAGATCAGACTAGATTATACCTAGTAAGCAAATCCCTTTAGTATATAGAGAGTGTACCCGCATCCACCGGATTAACTTTATTTAACCACTGATTTCTGAAATAATTTCTTTAAAATATTGGTATTCACTTTATGGTATCATTATTAATAAAATGAATTTACAATTATTTTGTATTCACCACTTTATTAATGTACACATATCTACGTGGTTCGAAAGCTATTTTTAAAGTTTATATTTTAGAAATAGCTATCTCTTGAATTTATTTTATATTAATATTAATAATAATTAGAATTTGTTATTCAATGTTTTATAATTTTTTATGAATTAGTTGTTTAAAATGTGTCTATCCCCATATTATTGTGTTCTGTGTTTATCATTTGACTATACTTGACATCATTATTTTTTAGTATTATATAATAATAATAACAATCGGATGATTTGTGTAGCGCCGTTTTTGTGAAAAATCACCTCTAGGGCGCTATAATATATATTCCAGATGAAGAAAGCACCCCTTTCGAAACACGTAGATATTTGTGTATGATAATATGGTGAATACAAAATAATTTTATATTCATTTAGTGATTTCTGATCTTATTTGGGGTAAAAATGTACATGACGTTTTACTCTCTTAATTTATATATAATTTCATCTAAAGCATTAAAAAAAACAATATGTATTGGGAAAATAGGGTCGGGGTAGGGGGTTGGACGGTTGGTTACTCGGTTGAGTGACCGATGATAACATGTGAAGGATTTAATCTTGATGATCGAATTTTGAAAAATTTCACCGGAAATCAAAATTTAAACTACACCAAGATTTTTTATTCCACATCATCACAGCCTAAAGTCAGGTGCATGCTTTTAGTACTCAATTTTAAACGCATTTTTTCCTCATAGCACCAACCAGTACCCATCAAACGCATATACACAATTGTTTACTCTATAATATTTGTTTTAAGTACTTAAATATTACAGTATAAACAAATTATCTCGTACACTGAAACGATTATTCTATACTTTTTTTTCTTATGCCTTTGAACTTAACTATTATTCTATACTAATTATTATACTATACTCAAATTATCTGGTATAAACAATTGATTTTTTTCTATACTATTCTTCACATCTCTCTATATATTTTTTTCTAGATATATTATATTATCATACTATGTCAATACTAGCTTTATTCCCTTCTGGTTTTTGTACAATGGCACTCAATATGAACTAAACTTGTCAATTTGACTGTCCTAAAACTGGATTTGTTCCCAGTTGGGTAGTCAAAGCTTTCTTACATTTTGAAAAAAAATATTTTTTTTTGATTAGAAAATCTTTGTAATTTTTTTCCACTTATTTATTTTCGACCGGACCGGTTTCACCCTATCACGGGCATCGTCAGACTGGCACAATTAATACTAAATCTTTGGTATATATAGCATCGATGTCGGGAGGGAGTTCTCCTGTTTTCTAATATTATTTTTATTTATGACTTATTGAAATTTGTTTTATTGTTGACGGTTCTATTTACTTTTATGTTTTTAAAAACTACTTTCGGGTTGGTTTATTACCCTCTGGAAGGCGGATTACATTGTGTTTATTTACTGAATCTACGGTTTTTTTTAGTTAATGGCATTGGGTCAGATTTTATTTGAACAAATGGTTCTTTCTAGTTTTGTTATTTCCCTGTAATTTCCGTCTTGTTTGCTAAGATGAATTTTATAGCAGTTTTGTCCCCTAGTCACATGAACTACGGGTAACCAGGTATATTTTTGTTGAGACTTTAAAATATTTTATTATGTTATAGTAGGTACACATCAGCGTAATATCTTTCTTAGATTTCGCCTTGGATGTCTGCGACAAAATTCCCAGTTACATTTTACCCTGGTATTTTAAATGTGCTCCTATTTACATTCATGGTTATATACTATTACTGCATATAATTAAGGTTACACTATAATGGATATATTAGAGGAGAGTCAGCCATTTTCTCTAATTGATTATTCATACTTTTCTTTTACTTTGCTTATTAAAGTTACAAACGTTAAAAAAAAAAAAAATCATTTTAATATGGAATTCCATCATGAATTGACAGTTTCAAAATTAGAAATTTCTTACATTTTGTTGTTAAATAATGTGTTTCAATTAAATAAATATTATTATAATTATTAAACAAAATGATTCTAAGTAATTTGATTGAAAATGATGCCATAAAGTGATTTTTAACTAATTGATGGAAAAAAAATAATTTAATAGTAATTGGCGAACCCCGCCGAGTCCATTTCAATGCACAATCTTGCGTTTTGTACCACCTCCCATCTCACATATTCTCGTTCGCATCCAGTTAGCTTAATTGGATTTTTATTATTTGATCTGAGAAGTATTTCAACCGCAATTATCATCGAGTGATTAAAACTGCTGAAGTTCACTTAATATTTTTCAATTTAATTCGAATTTCAGAAATATATTCATTGAAAATGTTCTACAGAAAAGAAAAATCTCTGGGGAAAATGCCTTTTCTCGGAGATGAAGCAAATAATTGATCAAATCTCTTTCAGCACGTTTTTGTGAAACTCACTGAAATATTGTGGAACAAAAAGCCCAATTTATTTGTATGACTACGTGCTTGTAATACTCCGAATCCATCATTGCTCGGATACGCGATGTGATATCTTCTGACAATCGTCTCGGCATTATTTTGCAAGTCACATCTTTTCTTGAGATCTTATTCAGCAAAATAACACAAAGCATTTTGTTTTTGCGCAATAAAGTAAGAATAATAATCGAAGATCATCCATGCCAATCATCGAGAACGGTTCTGATATATTTCCATGTTTTGTCGATAGTGACTGCCCCCAATAAATACAAACAAATGAAGGGAGCTATGAAGCAAATTCTGTATTTAAATATAAAAGACCAAAAACAGTCCCCCGAATGGAGTAACTCCTGCAACATCTCTGTATTTAGTTTTCGGAATATTTATCCCATTCCCATAATTTTAATAAAACTTACAAAATGTGATACATAAAAAAAATCTTTAATTACATTAAAACAAGAATATTTTTATAATAATGTATGCTGTCGGACGTCTGGGCCTCTTGGTCTGTTCCAGAATAATTTTTTAATTATATTGTTGGCACTTGTTTTAGGCCGGGACCAAGCGGAAAATAAATGTTTGATTTTCGTAACTGGCCCGGCTCCCCTAGCCAAAAGACACCTGTCATTTTATTTTGTGCAAACTTATACAATATATTGTGGAAGTAACGGGGAGTGTCCCGTTACTGTCAGTTATGAATAACAACATAAACGAAAGAGCAAGGCAACGCGGTGCGAGGGGGATGTTATCGGATAAACTTTCGCAACGCTACCGATATGGAAATATGTCGATATCATCGCGAAATCCCAACCAGAGCGCTCAGGTTAGCGCCTGCCTGGGGCTATAAATACACCGCAAAAAACGACTATTTATCAGTCAGCCAGCAACTCTCGCCCCGACAAACACTTCCCTATTTCGACTGCCCCGTCTCGCTCTGCTTCTACCGACTCGCCTTCTTCTTCATTCTGACCACCGCTGACTCTGGACCCTCCCGGACTACCACCCCCCACTGGACCCAACCACGTAAAAGGCCCGCAGAGCAAATTTGTGTAAAAGGATTTTGCAGAAATTTGGAAGTTTTGCACAGAAGGGATTTTTCTGCAGATTTAAAAATCGTTATTTGTCGGTATTGTTCTTCCTTCACAAGGGAACGATAGATTGTGTCTCCCTCCCCTCCAACCCTCTTTGCAAATCGGGATCAGCTGCTCCCTACAGTTCGCCTTTGTGCCACATGTCTGACGCAGGTATTCTGAATTTAAATTAAAGCAAAGTCTAAAGACCAAAGACGGTGTTAGAAGAAGATGCCAATATGCATTTTTCCTACTAAGCATAACTTCACAAATCTCGATAAAAGCTATATAAAACAGCATCAAAACTCGTTTTAATAAAATGAAAGAGTGTATAGGTTAGAGAATTTTATAATTTTTAGGTGTAAGTTTAATAAATTTTAATATTAGAAATCAGTTTTCTGATAGAATACTGCCAAACGAAATATAACATTTTTTTATATTTCTTGGGCATTAACTATGTAATAATTTCTAGACATTTTGTTTGAAGAGTTTTATTCACTATGTACATTTTTATTAGAGCGCTACCGATTTCGACAAAACCGTGTCATTCACTAACGTTATTAAAACTAACTTAAATTAAACAAGCACAGAAATGATTAGACCTAACTAGGTGAGGGTAATGAGAGTGGCGATTCCGCGGAGAGGGGTGGGGTAGGGGGAAGTAAAAACGCCCCATCTACCTACATACATACATACATACGAGTATATCTAACATTTGAAAACGTTTATAAGTTTAATTAAATTTCTGCTTTATTATTTATAACTGTTTTTAATTGGACGATCCCCATATAAAAAAAACCAAGAAAACCGATTCTTTTTTTCAATTATGATAAATTTGGTAGCAACAATTCATTTCATTTAATGAATAAGGGAGAGAGAAGAACATTTTGTGTGGATATTAATGTACTCACCGTTCTCCATTGTCAGCGTAGCCTTGAAGCCAGTGTAGTGGTGGGAATAGTCGGACTCGAATCTCAGGTGTAGTCGGGGACCCCTGGACACGTGTCTCAGCAGCTTGAGGCGGGAGCTCCAGTCCCCACACAGCCGCCTCTTGTCAGGGGGGTCTCCTCCAGCGGAGGCCGCTTCCCCGTCCGGGGGTGCGCTCTGGTTAGTAGGGGTGGGCTCCCAAATCTCTAGGAAGTCGTAACTGCAACTGTTGATTAAAAAAACATTTTATTATTATTACTGTTTTTTCCTTTCTTAATAAGAAGCAATCACTTTGTGATTTCACATAGTTTTAAATAAAACCTATTTAATAATCAAACAAATTTATCCCACAGCACGATTTTAAACATGTGCTTAATCCACGTTGTGATGACTTATTTATATGATTTAATTTACTCCCACTCCTTTTAAATTTGGACGGGTAATGATTTATTATCGGTAAAACCGATTTAGTTAGAAAACAATTAAAATTCTGAATTCTGTGAGGTTTTCACATTTATAATGTGTTTACTCGTATTTAACTGACAATGTTGTCTTAATTGATTTATTTAAATGTGTTTTATTGTTTTGATAATGTGAACATACTGAGAAGCGGTGAGTATATAATTTTCATTCATTTATTAATTAATGTTATGTTAGGATTATTCGTTCGTTTAAAGTAAATTTAATAGGCCCCTTCTTTCTATATGTACGAGGTGTTTTCAAAAGAAAAGGTGAATTTTGAATTTTCGCGGGCTGGGTACATTCGATTATCGTTTTTTTTGTTATGAAAAATAAAATATATTTGTGGTTTATAAAAACAAAAGTTATTTTTTTAAATTCTTAAATATGGGTTTAAGCATAGTTTTGGTTGTATCACGTGTGAACTAAACTGCGGTCGTAAGTAAAAACACAGTATCTTCCTTGATAGTCCTAAGGAAGATTTTACTTACCACAGCAGTATATGGTAAAGCTCGATGTGTAACTGAAAAATCAGTTTTTTGGGAACATCGTAATACAGACGGAATTGAAGGAAAGGGATAAAATAGTATATAGGGGAGAGAAAAGATAAGAAGTCCCTGGTTATTAAGACTTGGCCACTGACCACAGAAAAATCAACATCGATCAACTTTCCAA
>JAHDVE020001118.1:0-45448 GCA_022606495.2 Halesus radiatus | reverse complement strand
ATATTATTTGTATGGAAACAGTAAACAAGTAAAATGATTTGTAATTCATAAACAACTGTAGTACTGTTTACACATTTCAAAATTATATTGACAATACTAATGGTTTATAGGTATTACCCGATAAAATGAGTTCACCATTCAAATACATTAATTTAAGTCAATATTTTTTTTAAATTGGTATTTGTTGTTAACAAGAATTTTTTTGGACGTGTTATGCGGATCAAATAAAAATATAAGGTTTACCTACTGATAATTATATTTCAATAGTTTTTTTTTATTAACAGACCCTTGTCCAATTACACAAAACATAACACGAAATGAGATTAACAGGAATTATAGAAAAATAACAGCACAAACATAATGCATGAATGAAGCAATGACAAACATATGTATTTCAGGGAGCATTTAAATCAAAACCTGAACAAGGTTTACGTATAGGCCATAATTTTAGACATCCTAAGTGATAATCTTCAAGCTCTATTTTCGTAAAGTATGACAAAAATAATTTAGACTAATACCGAAAATTTCAAGACCCTGGCTTGAGTTAACAAGTCTCGACATTCTGGAGAGTGAAGAATGGTACCAATAATTAGTAGTGTTGATCGTTAATAATAATAAGGTCACAGTAGAGGAATGCCGCACTTATGGCTTCGAAACAAATGTGACTGGTGCGAGTGTAGTTCTTGTATGTACCTTGCAGAAATTGCCTAAAGATTTCCATGGCGAAAGCCAACCTCTAATAGGAGATGGAACCAAAATAAGCATTTTTTATGGCAAAATCCATTGAAACATCAATCTTTCTTTTTCCTATCAATTAATTTTTTTTTTTTTAAACATTTTACATAAAACTACAAAGCAAATATTGCCTTATCATTATTAGCTAATCACAACCTCCATAGTAGTGTGGTTACGATCCTCGGCTACATATTCGGAGGTAACGATATTAATTTCCGGCGTGTGTAAGTGACGGCCTCCATGGTCGAGGGGTAAGGCTCTCGACTACGAATCCGAAGGTCGCGGGTTCAAATCCCGGCGTGCGCAGGTAAATTTTATTTAATTAATTTGTGTTGTTTCACAATTAATTAATTTAAAAATAATATATACTATATTTGCGCACGTTCCAGAGTGGAAGATACTCTCAGTATCGCCCTGGTGAAAGACCACCATTCAGAATTGAAACGTTGCTTGAAATGGCTTTTAACCGTGTTTGGTGACCAGATCTGAATAGCCAGGTTTTTCCCCACCTCCCCCTTCCCCTTCCCCTTCTACTTCCCCTCCCCAATACCTTCAGCCTCACAACATTCCCTAATTGGGAATGCCATTGTCTCACTGGCTCCAGACGGTTGGGAGCAGTTGGGACTCTTGTGCGGTATTCATGTAAAAAAAAAAAAAAAAAGTAATTTTTATTAGATTTTCACAATGAACACTTTGTATACACGATAAACTAAATGAAAAGGCACTTTGTTTGAATCTACTTTTGTTTTTTTTCTATAAATACGTCAACTAGTTTCGATTCGACTGAATCATTTTCAAGACATAAAATGCACTAATTAAATAATAGCAATGTGCATGTATATACATCGTATATAGTTGGAAAAATGGGGAAAAGAGAGATAAAATTTTAAGAGGGAGAAAACAATAAAAACTTATAATACAATATACATAAATATATAATCATTGAAGAAAATAATATTAACAAACCTAAATGAAAGATGAATTCGGACAAAAGGACAGAAACTAAAAATATTTCAGTCGCATCTGGGACTCGAACCCAGGTCCTCTGCCTATCCGGGGCAACGCTCAACCGACTTAGCTAATGAGACAAGTTCAATTTGTGTCATCTTCACCGATATCATATCTCAATTTCAAGGTTTGTGAATATTATTTTCCATTTTTAATCTCATATTAATGGCAGCTATTTTTATGATGTTTACAAAGTTCTACCCGAACTCAATTGCAAACTTAAACAGTGTCTCGGATTTACATCCGACTTTTTATTTATATGAGACGTCTATTGACTTTTTGATAAAAGTCGAAAGAATTCAATTTTTAATTATTAATTATTTTTATTGAGATTTAAAAACCTCATTGTAATATTTAATCATTGAAGACCTCATTGTAATATTTAATCATTTCATTTAGGTTTGTTAGTATTATTTTCTTGAATGATTAAATATTACAATGAGGTTTTTAAATCTCAATAAAAATAATTAATAATTAAAAATACATAAATATAATATATGTATTGTAATTAAATTTAACTATAACTAAAAAAACACGTGTAATATAATAATGCAAGTATACAGTGGTTTATAAAGTAAAATAGAAAATAATATAATAACAGGTATAGTTGAAGTTTCACATAACCCGCCTCACTAGGCTAGCCTGTGTTGAGGCAGTAATTTTGAAAATTATTTTTTTTAAATACCTATGAAAATACACTTATATTAAGATATGCTTCATAAATCATTGAATCAGTAATTTCGAATTTGGGTAAGTGCATCGGTAAATGCCCTATCATTACTTTTAATCAATTTTTTTACATTGTTTTTGAATATTTTTTGGGAATCAGATTTTTTTATGCTAACCGAAAGAATGTTGTAACTTCTTATCGCAAAGTACCTAAAATTCCGTTGCCCAAAAGTAGTATGAATTTAAAGAATTTTGGAGTAAATCTTTGTTGGCATTTCTACTAATACGAGTGTTTAGTTTTTTTACATAGTATTTAGTTTTGTTTGAATAAAGATGAGGATTGTTTTAGCGTAAATCTGCCAAACGTCAAATACTCTCATTATATTAAAGAATGAGTCTGTAATTAGAGGTAGCTTAAGGATTATTATTTTTATAATCGTTTTCTGTACCTTTATGATTGGGTCTAGTGCAGATGAAGTACCATCTCCCCATGCTATGATACCATACTCAATAATAGATTGACAGTCAATAATTACGTAGACGATGGGAAAATCGTGAACGATAAAGAAGATAACAGAACGTCAAGTACGGTGGTGGATTGTTTGAGGGGAGAGAGAGTTAGAGGTGAACGGAAATATGTCTAAAATAGAAGTATAAGTTAAATTTTTTTTTATTATTTTGTAGATGGTCATTATTAATTTTTATTTATCTCCAAGACCTCTAAGTTGTTTAACCTGTCACAAAACATACTCTCTCGATCCTGTTCGTAAGCACATTTGAATTTGCAATCTTAGTAAAGTTCACCAATAGATCTATTATATAGAATGTTCCCGACTAGCTCACCTCAGGATATATGGATGTATATGAAAAAACGATACATCCATCTATTAATCGTGTTGTCAGTTCGTTGATGGACGATTTTCGAAATTACCGCTTAGTTAATATTAATAAAAACAAATACATATAAAAAGAAACAGGAATAGGGAATTCAAAATAAAAACAACTCTCTTTTGCTATTTAAAAATACCTGGCAGTCAGGTCTATATTTTTATAGCTGCTTCTAATGGCTTTAGGAATAGCCTTAACCTTTCTGTGGACGCCTTCAGATTATTAAAGGATAGAATGAAATTGAGTGATTTTAAATGATTTCTGTTTTATCAAGAAGCAAAAGGGAAATAAATAAGTAAGTAAATTGGAACGGTACCAGTTTTTGGTCGCAGAAGCGGGTGACAGGACGGCTCGGCTCTTCAGATTCGAATGTCCGTCCCCTCTGTCTTTCCAACACCCCCTGCCGTCGCTTTACCCCCTCCCCTTATCTAACCGAGTGGCTAGGAATTTATCACCATAGACAACCAATGCCTACTTATGGTTAATTCCGGGTCAGCGGTTTGTAAACCTTATTTGTTAGGGACTTGCTTCATAACAATGGTAATTATTAATTTTTATTTATCTCCAGGACCTCTAAGTTGTTTAACCGTAGGCCTATTCCATTTTTTAAATGAAAGATATGTGTTGCCGTAGTTTGATCAAAATATTGATTAGTTCTTAACAAGTGTTTCGCAATTTTTTCATAAAATTAATTTGTGTTATTTCACAATTCATTCAATTAAAATTCTCAAATTGACCATAAACGAATTGCAAACACGGTAAATATCTCATGAGGTTAAGCTATCGGGGATCGATGGAAGTATTATTGTATACAGTTATAATCATGAGTGATAGCTTAATGTTATCTGTAACTACCTGATGTGTACCCAGCCTTGCTCAAGTTATGAAGTTGTAAATTCTTGCTTGTCATTCGGATGCCATAATTGATTTGACAGCAAAAGTAATGCCTTGTTATGACTATTTCAATCTCTAAGCTAAGACATAAAGAAACATTCATCTGAAAAATTCATTTCATTCCAAACATTTATTTTTTCAAACCAAATCTAAATAAAAAAGTTCTAATGTAGGTACCTACTTTTTTTTCTATTTTGAAAATATTATTCCAAAACAAACCTTCTTCTTTTCAATATGTAATCTGTGGCTTACCAGAGTGGTATATCTTTAGGTTATCTCAATACAACGCGGAGGTTTAATATTTTCATACTAATTTTAAACCGTTACAGCGATAGTTTTACTTATTAGATTTCATTCAAACTAGTCTTTAAACCTTTTCGACACTAATAAGTATAAACTGTGCTATTTTCAGTGAAACCGGTTAAATATTTTTTTAGAAAATCGATTACAGAAAGATTTTTTTTTTATATAGAGATTTAAGTCAAGACCAGCATGGACTTATCAATTTTGTAACAGTGTGCACCTTTTTTATCAAATATTATAATTATCTAATTTTCAACCAATTAATTGCACAGTCTGTAAATACGCATTTCGCAAAGCTCTGCCTAATATCCCCCCCAATATATCAAAATCGAGCTTCGGCTTTGAAAGCTTTTAGCTAGATGTCCACTGAGCTTAATGATTTGAGTAGCGCAGTGATGTAATTTAAGGTCAATATTGCTGGCTCATCGTGAGCTTTGGGATTATCCCAGCGGGCTGCACTATCTTGTTATCGAATAAGGACCGCAATGCCATCGAGAGTGAGCGGAGGTTGCCGGTGGCTAGTTTATTCGGAATTTGATTGTGATAGATTCGTTATAAATCGCAATCCAGTATTAAATGCTGTTTTCGTAAGAAAATATCATTTCCTTTTTTAACCCATTAAATCCGTTTGTGAAACCTGCTTTTGATCACGTGAAATAAATCTGAAACAATTACATTTCAATTAGTTTCCCACTTTTTAGAATCAAAATGGCACAAAAACCCACTTTCTGAGTTTGTAATACAAGCATTGTTTTCTTTTTCAGCTGTAAATGCCTCACAAAATAGAGAATGATTAATAATCATAATTATTTTCAAAGTTAATCGTTTCTACTGGTAATAAATCATTTTAAACACCGTCCAAATTAAAATTGGCTTGGATTAAATAAAATCATACGAGTAAGTCATCTCAGTGTGGCCTCTAACCACAGTTTAAAAATGGATTTGAACTCCGAAACATCTATCACTATAATACTTCAATTTAATAATAACTTTACTAAATTTGTAATATAATCGCATAAATTTCTTTTGAACCACGTCAATTTAAGAGGAACGGCAGCGCAGCCTGTTTCGTACGGAAATTAATTTTGGATTTGAGGCCAAAATACCCACCCGAATTGCAATAGTCCTCGTTTAGATATATAATTTTAAAAATGTTGCTATTCTATTTGATCGAAATTAAATGATGGTGAAACATATTTTTCATAAGAGATTTAAGAGCCGAATGCAGACTCTTCGATTGCAAAACACGCCCACATCGCATTTCTTGTTTTCTATTTTATTCATTTCAAAAATGTCTAGAAGAGGTGCAGTTGAAAACTAATATAGGCATTTTTGAATGTTTTACCTGAAGTACCAGCATGTGTTTCAAGTAGAACTTAAAAATTTACTGCTCAATAACTTTTATTCACTGGAAACTTTAGACATTTCTCTAACTACCCGTATAGAATTTACATACTAATCATATGCAGTCTTGCTTGCGGTAGAAGAATATAAAGTGTTTGATTTTTCGTGCAGGCCTGTAAGCTTTTAATTCTTTGTGGAAACCCATTGTAATAAATAGAATTCGAAAAAATCACTTAGGTTTATTTGTAATTTAGTAACTATATGTACTGGCGTAAGTATCCGGCGGTTATAAATGGTTTGGTTTAAGTTTAGAGGCATGCTTTTAAAAAGTGGGCCGATTGATACTTGTGTTGAATTACCTGTTCACCCAATTGAGACAGTTCTCCTAAAACATTATGAAGTACCGAGAAGACCGTGAACCATTTTATGCATTAATTTGAAATGAATCAATTGTTTCTTATTTTAATTGAATTAATGTTGAAGTTTTCAAGACGTAAATCGTATTATCTAAGATAGTCATGTAGACCATATTTAAAAGATAAAATTCATAGCAATTTTTTTTTTAAAGATTCTACGATGTTCATCAATCGATTTCACCTGTCTTGGACGTCGACATCGAAAGGTTCTTGTGAGATGGCGACATCGATCACACTTCTAAATATTTTCTGTTCAATGGATATCACTAAGGGTGTAAGTCTTACTAAAGCAGTTTAATCCTACAGCCATATTTGAATAATCTGCCGGAATTCGGCTTGGGCCAAAGTCAGCGCTGAATCGTCTTAAGTAAGCTAATACGTTTTGCCAATATGCGCTTAAGTTATTACAATAGCTTAGATCAAAGCTTAGTTGGGGGATACCGTTTTCATAATATTAGTCACCAGTTATCGGCTGGTTTCAAAATTATATCCGGTCACTGACGTCAGAATGAATAGAAAGATAGTCTATAATGTCTTCAAACGATTTTTATTCATATATTCTCATATGAAGCGGTCAGCAGGTACCTGCTCCCCTCCCACCCTTGGCCCTCCACATTTTTTTTTTATCAATCTATAACACATGTGTATCTTAGTTCATAGTTTAGTTGTATACTGCCCTGAAGAAGCTACGGTAGTAGCGAAACCCGGTCGGCTAAAGTATAAATAAAAGTGATGTAAACAAAGTTATTGTTTGATTTTTATTCACTTTGTGGCGTCATTATTAATTAATTAAAAAATATAATTTCTTTACACCACTTTACAAATATACATAAACATCTACTTGTTTCGACAGCCATGATGTCATCATCAGGAATATATGAATACTAAAAAAATAATTTTAAGTAACAACAAATGATAAAAATTAGAACACAATAGACATATTATAAACATAGACGGCCTCCATGGTCGAGGGGTAAGGCTCTCGACTACGAATCCGAAGGTCGCGGGTTCAAATCCCGGCGTGCACAGGTAATTTTTATTTAATTAATTTGTGTTGTTTCACAATTAATTCATTTAAAAATAATATATAACATATTTGCGCACGTTCCAGAGTGGAAGATACTCCCAGTATCGCCCTGGTGAAAGACCACCATTCAGAATTGAAACGTTGCTTGAAATGGCTTTTAGCCGTGTTTGGTGACAGATCTGAATAGCCAGGTATTCCCCACCTTCCTCTTCCCCTTCTCCTTCCCCTCCCCAATACCTTCAGCCTCACAACATTCCCCAATTGGGGATGCCATAGTCTTACTGGCTCCAGACGGTTGGGAGCAGTTGGGACTCTTGTGCGGTACTCATATAAAAAAATAAAAAAAATGAACAAAAATTGATTAAAGTACGTAAGTAATTAATCAAAATATTTAATAAAAAATAATTATTAATTTGTTATTCAATGTTATAAAGTGGTGTAAACACGGTATATTTTTTAATTAATTAATTAGATAGATTATTTGCTCCAGGTTAAAATTTTCGATAAAACGTTTTAAAATCTCGGGATAACATTTGGGTTTTTTGGTGATCCCAGTAACCTTGACAAAGCTAAAAAATATATTAAAACTTCTTTTAAATTATCTAAGTATTAATATCTATACTCGTATATTCCATATACTTAGTGAGCTTTTATGAAATAAACGAAAATGCATTTGCATATTTTCCGATGTCGCCTGCTGAGAAAAGATTCAGAGTTGTTGGATAAACTGTCACGAATGAACGAGATAAAAATACAGAGTTGATCCAATTTATCAAAATAGTATGGAGGAGAAAATATTATATTTCTGAATGTTTTTCTCGTTCTGAAATAAGGTTTTCAATACTACTATCAATTTAAATATAAAGCGTATGGATATGCCTTTCTGCAGAGACTGGTTTTGAGTTTCGATCTGAAATTTGATAAACTCCATTTGAGCTTGTTAGATTTTCTTTCAAAATTCCAAAATCGATTGCTTTCAATTCTGGATGGTTCATCTTCATCAGTCTTCGGTGTTTTACATGAAAACTACTTTTTAGGAAGATACACATGTTAAACGATCAATAAATAATTATTTGCCTTGCTGCAAAGTGAAATACACCACCAGTTCTTGATGTGATCGATATCCTAATGAGTAGAATGCTTAACTGGAGTCGGATGGGGCAAGAATGACAATGTTTTTTTTTGTTATGTGAGTACCGCACAAGAGTCACAACTGCTCCAAACCGTTTGGAGCCAGTGAGACTATGGTATCCTCAAGAGGGTATTTTTTACAAACTATGGATACTGTTAAAATGTGTGGAAGATATAACGTTTACGTTTCTAATTCTGATCATCGCACTAAACACGTATGTTTTCAATACTTTCAATAATAATTCTTGTTTTTAAAACCATCTGAATCCGTACAATCCGAAACGGTTCGAACTGGCTAAAACGTCATTATGATGTAGATAACGCCACTGGCTGGTAAGACGGCTGTCACCGACGTTGGTCAGCGTGACGTCAACAACGCCATATTCATGAACGAAAAAAAAAGTCATTTTGGTGGCAAATCAAAAATGGCATATTTCATATCATTATAACTAAATTATTCGTGAACGTAAAAATAAAATAAAAATGCCATGGTTTACGTAATTTTTTTCGACGGGTAAAAAAACTAGTAAAAATACCCTATTGGAAATGTTATGAGCTGAGAAATTGGGGAACTACCTGGCTTTTTCGATTCTGAATGGTGATCTTTCACCAGATATCTAATACTTTGGAACCTGCTGTAAACATACTATACATTAGTGGTGTGCAGTCAAATAAATAAAAAGTTTATTTAGTTTTTTTTTTCGTACTTTTAATGATTTAATATAACCTTTAAAAAGTGTGCCGATTCATACGTGTGTTGAATTATCTAGCCACCCTGCTTTTCAACCCCACTATCTTCAGTCTCATAATATATCCCAATTAAAGATTCCATAGTCTCAATGATTCCAGCAAATCGTGAGAAGTTGAAACTTTTTGGCCGATATTAGCACAAAACAACAAAAATTCCTGACAGATGTGTGCCTCCCGGCGTACCGGTCGTACCAGTACAGGAGTGAAGTACTCCTATGTGTGTACATTGATGACATATCAAGCGGTTAGGAAAATATAATACATGATTGTTTTAACCCTAGCCACTAATGTTCGTACAAACCCCATTAAATCTAACCATTCGTCAATTTGACGAACGATTTTTGGGGTGGATATTTTAAATTAAAAACATGTGTATTTATTATGTTTATTAGACACATTATATATAAAGGCAAAGGTTATATTGATAAATAAAACAATTTAATAAAATTTTATTAATATAAATCTTTTTTTTTAAATTATTTTTTTTAAGGCACTAGATTTTTTTAGATTATAAGTGACAACATACTTGTAAAAATTTTACCAAAAAAATAACTTCAAATAGCCTAAAATAATGTAAAAACTATTTTTTTGATGGTCACGTCACCTAAAAATTAACTTTATATTTATCAAATTCATCTAATTGATGAGTAGATTCGTAATATCTCAAAAAATTGTGTACTTAGTCGCCGAACATGATTGTGACCGTGGCGATCACTAAATTGACAAGCGACAACACGATTATTAGCGTGCGCGGCAAAAAGAGACAGCGTATTTGGTATCGCGTATTCATCGATGCGACGAAGGTTAGGTGTCTAGGGTTAAAACCGATGGGGAAGAGGAAGGAATGTAATCATGTTGGGTGTAAATGAACCATTATAATAGAAATAACCTTTTCGTTTTACACTTTAAAGAACAAAAGTTAACCTTGTACAAAAATAAATATTCACCTGCTACAAAAATACATCTTTAAAGATCACCCCTATTCTAACAACTTCACACAAAGGCCTTTAAAATGTCAAATATAATCATCTTGAAGTTTATACCTGAACTGAATATTTGCCGTATTCAGTTTCCTTTGAATTTATTTTGATCTAATCTACACTTTGTCAATACTTCAGAGATTGTCTTTCCACACATGTTTTTAAATTCAATAAACTAATAGAAACAAGTCAAAACACGAAGAAGAAAACAAAGACCTATAAATATTTCAGAAAATATAAAAGCGACAAAGAAAAAGAATAAATTTGAATATAAAACTTTAAATCCCTGGATGCTTTGTTGTGCGAATAAAGAAATGAAGAAGATATGGTACACAATAAATAAATAAATTTATTGGAATAATTTATTGAAGCCTACAAGCCTCATTGCAATATTTAATCATTTAAGAAAAAAAAACTAATAAATTTCAAATGAAACATGAAATCAAAAAAGATACAGAAAATAAAAAGGTTCTTTTGAAATTTCTTAATATTATATTCTTCAATGATTAAATATTATTATGAGGTTTATAAGCTTCAATAAGTTGTTCAAATGAATTGAATATTATTTATAAATTTGAAGAAAAATTCAAGCGATATCCCGTATAAATAAAAATCGGATAGTTGATATATCCAAGACACTATCTAGTTTGCAAATATTTTCGGGTAGAACTTTGCAGACATAAAAAAGATAGCAGTTATTTTAGTGGTAGAACCTTTTCCCGGTAAGACAGGTCCTCGGTTCGATCCCGAAATGCGACTAATTCCTTTTTATTTTCAATTGAAATTTATTAATATTAGTTTATTCAATGATTAAATGGTACAAATATTATGAAACTGTCCAAGTCTGCAAGGAGGTTGTCTCCTAAAGCGAAATCTCATTATCTGTATAATTAATTGCTCCACAGGTATTTGTTTACCCAAAGTCACTTCGAAACTATCTAAAAATTGTCCACAGAAGCGAAGCTTGCAGTCCGCAATGGAGTGCTGACGCCAACCCTGATGTATGGCAGTGAGACATAGAACTGGCGAGGAAGGATGAAAGTAGACTGAATGCTGTAGAAATGTGATATCTGATGCGAATGTATGCTAAAACCATGCGAGATCATGTGAAAAATGTTGACATTCGCAAAGAATGCAAGGCTGATGACTTAATGAGTAAGATTAAGAAAGAGGGGCTTAGGTGGTTGGGGCATGTAAAGCGAAGGAACGAAAAAAGGCGTGTAATGAAAATATATGCGGAAAATATGTACGAAGAAGAATCTGGGAATGCCCCAGGAAGATATGGCATGATCGAGTGAATCAAATCCTTAAGACAGAAGTCAGAATAACAGAAGAGATGAATATGAATGTGAATGAAGCAAGAAGTGTATGCCAAGACCGAGGTGCTTGGGGGTTCGTCCTCTCTGTCCACCCCTGTGGAGAAACGGTTTGATGGTAACTAGTAAATTTGTTAAGTTCATTTTGAAAGCTCAAACGCTGTCATTTTTGGAGACATCGAATAATTAATTTTACTCTCATTATTTTTTTTTAAATATAATGCATTTCCTATTCCGGTTCTTCTGGATCTCATTCAAATCAGAAAACCTATTCTGGTTCTTCCCAAGCCCAAGGAAAATATCTTTTCCCTTTCTTTGGGCTTAAAGACTGCTTACGTGCGGAATTTCCGAGATACATTGTAAAGAGATGATTTAAGAACAATTATTTTTTCGGATTTATTTAAATGTAATATTTGTTCTTATCTGCATTTGTTTCCGCCCTCCTATGTATAACATGGATCTTTTCAAGACTTACCTCCACTTCTTCCTTTCTTCAAAAACACCCTCCATAGCATCCCCAAAGATGACTGAGGCCCACCCACCTGTGTAAAGTTTGTATTTTAAAAAAAATTAAAAACAATTCGGTTGTTGGAAAAAGCGTAACTTTTATTTTATATTGCGAAGTTAATAAAAAAAATACAAATATGAAACAAGCAATTTGGCAGAATGTCTTTTTTTACATAACAAATTGCTGTTTAAATTTCGTGGCTCGAAAGATCAATCAAGATGTTTTAATGAGACAATCAAACAGATTTGCTGCTTATAGTTTAGTGTAGATTAACAGACAGTATTAAAATATTCCAACATGTAAACCTTTTCACAGCTATACGCATACATGTTAATAAACTGTACCCTCAGAGCTAAGCGCATACGTGAATGTTTTAATTTACATAGAAAATGTACGAATATTACCAAAAGTGCAGCGCACACCCGTAATTTTATAAAAATCTGGAGAGCTGTGAAAAGGATTCATACGCAATTTTTTTAAAAGAACTGTATATTTTTTAAATCTCAGTTTTTTCATTACATAAACATTCATATACAAATTATCAAAAGTTTTTTATTGTTAATTTTTTATTATTATTTAAAAAGATTATATTTTAATAGATTTATATTTATTTTGTGGCGTCATTATTAATAAAATTAATAAGAAGTAATTTGTTTACATCACTGCACAATTTAATAAATAAATATCAACATGTTTCGGAAGCGAAGCTTCCCTTATCGAATACACAGTGTACTAAAAATTAATGACAAGTATAGACAAATAATAAAAACAGAAAAATTCTAATAAGAATTTTTTTATTTTTACATGAATACCGCACAAGAGTCCCAACTGCTCTCAACCGTCTGGAGCCAGTGAGACTATTACATTCCCAATTGGGGAATGTTGTGAGGCAGAAGGTATTGGCGAGGGGAAGGAGAAGAGGAAGGTAGGGAAATAGGGAAATACCTGGCTATTCAGATCTGGTCACCAAACACGGCTAAAAGCCATTTCAAGCAACATTTCAATTCTGAATGGTGGTTTTTCACCAGGGCGATACTGAGAGTATCTTCCACTATAGAATAGACACATTACAAACAAAAACAAAAAATTACAATAAACTTAGAAATTAGAAAAAGTGTTTCAAAGTCCATTAAATGTTATTAATAATAAAATATTATTTTAAAATAGCAATCTCTTAATTTTATTTTCATATTAATAACTATATTTAGAATATTAAATATATTTTTTTAATAATAATAACTCTTATTAATTTATTTGTTTTGACGTGTTATTTTCTAGATTTTATTTGCATTATTAATACAAATAAGTTCTTTTCTAATTTTCTAATATTAAATATTATTAAATTATTTTTATTAATTTAATTACTGTTATTTTTTTCATGTATTATTTTTACATTTTTAATTAATGAGTTACTTACTTTCATCACTTATTGTTAATTCTTATTTATGTTTGTAATTTGTTCGATTTGCTTAAACTTATCATTACTTTTAGTATATTTTTTATTCCTATGAGGGCAGTTTTGCTTCTGAAACATGTAGATATTTATATATTAAAGGCAGTAGCTTAAATAAAGCAATTCTTATTGATGTATTGGATGTTTTTAAACTTATTTTTAAATGTTTTTTTTATTGCATTTGAGAGTTCGTTAGTATCTTTCACGAGTACCTCTATAATGTTTTCAACTAGAATATTGAAAAAAAAAAATTGTGTCATGGTGCAATTAATAGTTCGTGTGATGGTTAGTGGCTAAATTTGAATGCTAATTTAATCGTAGGCTCAGCAGTGGTCTGGGGCTGGTTTAGATTGTCAAGGAAGATGTACAACCTACTCATGACGTGAAAAACGTTCACAGGCTGTCAAGTTCTACCCAAGTTTAACTCTAGGATTAAACTAGTGGTTAAAACACAGATTATAAGCTCGTTAAACGTCGAGCAATTAAAGCTTACCCAAATAAAACATACTTAGGATTCTGTATGTTGGTGAATACGTATATTGCCGTGTTCAGTAAAAACACAGTAATTACTAAAATTAGCAAACATGAGTTGAATATGATAAGTTATTAAGTATCGAAATTCGTATGTTTTACATATGACATAATTTAATATTACTTGTTTTTTGTATTAAGAAAAGATGATTTTTTTTTTAAATTATTGAAATTTAAACCGTGTTGGTAAGTAAAAACGCAGTATCTCCGTATCTGTAAGTAAAAACACAGTAACTACGTTGAAGTTACTACGTTTATCCTTACATTCGTGAAGACGGTGTGTTTTTATCTACCATCGTGAAATCATTTTCCCGTCGCACTGTCTTTCATTCTATGGGGCGTCTCTTAACCTAGATTTTTGTTTGAGTGGAGTTTGTTTTTTTTTTATTGTTATGACAGCTATTTTGGCGTTCAATGCCATTTTTAAAGTGCCCTAAACACCGAAACAGTTGTCACAATAGTGAAGGACTGGAGTACTTTAAAATTCAATTGTTAAATAATAACTCTAATTATTTAGTTTAAAATGGGTTTAGTAATAAAAAAGTTCTGCTAGGTAGTTATAATTTGTTACGAAATGGTATACGATTATTACTAAATATATCCATTTAATAGTTAATTTTAAACTATAGGTAGTTATGATTAATTTGATGTAATTATTAGTAAAATATGTATTTTTGTAATTAAGTGTATATAATTATATGGAGTAAAGATTAATTATTCATATTTGTTATTAATTGTATGTAGACGTTATTAATAATGTATAGTTATTATTATTCATATGCAGTAATAATTAAATATATATATAGTTATTATTAATTATGCAACACTATTATTAATTATACATACTAAACATACATTATATAAAGATTTTAATATTACTAAAACATATTTAGTTATTATTAATAGCTTTTAATCAAAAGGGAGTTTTACTAATTAAAATCAAACATAATAAAAGAACGACTTCCTTTAAATTTAATACCTACCTATTAATAAAAATAACAAATAATAAACAAAGGTCTTGTTAAACTTATAAACGTAGTCAAATATTTAATTCGTGTACTCGTATGTAGATGCTGCGTTTTAACTTACCACAATTACTTAATAAACATTCACAATTTGTAAGTAAAAACACAGTATGAACAGAAAAATACAATTTTTAACAGATATTGTTGTTTTTTAGAAACTTTTTGCAATGATAATGTAGAATAAGTGTCTACGAGAATTTTGGCAAAAATCAGTAAATTAGGCCAATGTTATTATACTTAAAAAGTTTTTAAAAAACTCTACCCTTCATTCTGGAGTGTTTTTACTTACCACGACAGTATACACTTCCGATAGTAGTGTCTTTGCGAAACGTCACTGAGAAAAATCACGTTGGGGTCACCAATATTGAAATGAAGATCGTATTTGCGTAGCTGACTGTATTACCTGGTGAAGGGAGGTATTAAAATGACTCGAAATATTATAGATTGACATAATACACATATCTTAAACATGAAATATTAGAAGGACGCGGAACTATGATACTGAGGGAAGGTGTTTATCGAGGCGATGGCGTAAAATGAATGTAAGGTCTGCCAGAGGGGAGCAGGGCCACGGGTGGTCCGCCCTGGTGTTACCGTAGCTCAGAAATAGTAGGGAATTGGAAACCGCCCAATTCCCACTATTTCTCTTTGGCATTCACAGCTTCGTTGTTTTACTTTAACTTCACATATTCTCACGACATCCGTTCACCGTCCATCCGCTTTATAAATCGTATCTCTCAAAACATCCAATTCTTAGTTTTATTCAGTACCCATAAATCACCCTTGCGTTTTTGTTTTTGTATCTTCACATATCTAGCTTGGTAATAAATAGTTTTATCACAAAGAAGCCAATAAAGGGAACGCAAACTTCAATGGCTCGGAGGGTTTTGAAGCAGAGAACGGATGGTTATGTCGAGAGGGTTTCCTCTTGGGGTAAGAATAACATTGTCGAATTTGATGTTTCAAAAACCCAATCATGTCTGGTTACATCCAAAAGGAATCGAAATGATAATCTAGTCGCCTTCGACGGTAGCAATCTTCCCGGCATGCCTTCCATTGATATACTTGTTGTAACTTTAAGTGACCAACTCAGGCCTGGGGCTCCATCGAAGCCACAGTCAAGTTAGTCTCTCAGAAGTTGGGTGTACCATATAGGGCAAGCAAATACTTTTATGTCACACAACTGCTGACCCTATACAAATCGCAAGTGCGCCCAGTATTGAATTATCCACCTCTGGTCTAGAGCCCCAAAACACCTTTAAAAACCCCTCGACTTTGTACAGAAATGGCCGGTCCGTTTGATAGATTCCCTGGACTTAACAATCGGAATGCAATCCTTAGCGCACAGGCCTTAGGTGGTAATGCTGTCGTTCTTCTACCGGTATTTTAGATTATATATTCAGATGCTCTGAAGAGCTAGCATCATTGATCCCTTCGGCACCAGTGCATAGTCGGGAAATACACAGTTGACATTTGTCACATGAAAACGGATCGTTTCTACCACTCGTTCTTGAGTTCAACAGCCAAAGTATGGAACGACTTGCCGTCCTCTGTGTTTCCTCCCTCCAACAACATGGATCTCTTCAAGACTCGTGTTTACTCCTTCCTCTTCTGACCTTATACACAGCATCCTCAAAGCTGACATAGGCCCTGAGGGAAATTATTTTCCTCAAAACCTCCTGTATGTAGTTAATATAAAAAAAGCTTAAAGGATCTGCTGAAAACAAAATTTCACCCGATAGAAAATTGGTAGAGTACGAAAGTTGATAATAAGAATAGTTTTCAGAACTTCTTTTTCTTTAATGAAAAGTATATTTCACATGAACGGAGACCTCAAGAAGTTTCAACAGGAAGCCTTTACAATTTAATTGCTGCAAAGAAGTGGTTTCATTTCTTTAATAAATTTCTTAATAAACGAGGATGCCCATTACGTATCACGTTCCTAATTAGACATTGAACAGAATGTTTTTTTAAGTGCCATGTACCTCCATCTTGAGAAAGTTTTTAATGTAATTTTTTTTTGGTTAATGAAATTGAATACATTTTATTTCAATTAAGCAATGCTTGTGTAGATAAACGGGGTGTACGCAGTAAAATTACGTGTTTACGTAATAAATTTTAATTAAAATAATTCTTGAAAAGGTTTACATTGTAAAGTTACAAAGTTAGTTTTTAACATAAAAATGAAAAAAGAGAGTATGTACATAGTAAAAAGTTTTAATTAAGAAGGTATAATATAAGTTGATGTGTACTCGGCCTTGGTTGGGATTTTTTTTTTTGAATAAATTGCGAAGTTGTGAATTTTTGCTTGTAGTTAAGGTGCCATAATTGATTTAACAGCGAAAGTAACAAAGAAACAAAGAAACATTCATTTGAAAAAAAATCATTCCAAACATTTATTTTTTCAAAACATATCTAAATAACAAAGTTGTTAAGTAGGTACCTACTTGTGTTTTTCATTTTGAAAATATTACACCCAAACAAACCTTTTTCTTTTGAATAAGTAATCTGTGGCTAACCAGAGTGATATATCTATGGGCTGACCTCAATACAACGTGGCGGGTTCAATGTTTTTCATACTAAATTTAAAACGTTATGGCACTAAACTACTTTTTGTTTCTGGCACTAATGAGAAGAAACTGTTCTATTTTAAACCAAACCGGTTTAGCAGTTTTTGAGAAAATCGAAAACACAGATAGACATTCATTTTTATATATAGAGAAGATTATGTAAGTACATATTGTGTCGCTGGAAATTTATTACAAAATCAAAATGGTATAATATTATGGGTTATATGTATATTATTTTGTTAGTTTATTTGATTGTCGATCTTTATAGACTTATTTTGAAGTATTTTAATTGCATTTGAGAGTTCGTTAGCATATTTTATTTTTCCTAATGTTGATATGGGGCTAGCCCCAACCTAGGGCAGCGATAAAATAGTACAGAGACAGGTTAACTCACCTCGAGGCCAGACGCGAGGGCTGATCTCAGGGTTCCACCAGGTTAGCTCAGTTGGTAAGGACAAGAGCTTTAATTTGGGAGGCGGGTATGGGTACCGCCGCCCCGGGAACCATTTTTTTGGATGACCAACACCTCTGCCATAGGTCATCCCAAGTGGTTCGCTACGTTTGGTGACTTAGCAGGGGTGCCCGGGTTCATGGGGTAAGGTTTGTCCAGGTCTTGGCAGCGGATACGTTGGCCTACCTACTGCGTGGTGGGTCGGATCGGGAGAGAATGGTTGAGGGAGAACCTTTACAACTGGCTACCGTTGTCCAGGCCGCTCGATAGTACAGGGGCCCGACCCTCAGGCTCACGACTGAGGGTGGGCTGCCCCACCAGCGAGTGTAAAAACCCCGCCGCTGCTGTTGTGCCGATTCGTGACCGGAGGGGACCCAGCAGTAGCGTTTGGGGCGCATTGGGAGCCCTTCCCAGCCAGACTCTCCCAACCATAGCCTTGCACCGCAGTCGGTGGGATGGATTCATACGTCCGTCAGTCCTGGATACCCTGACCCCCAGCTTCCTACCCACCCTTTATACCTAATCCTTCCCTTGCTTTCCCTTTCCTATAAAACCCCAAAAATAATTTTAAAAAACATGGAATCACAAAACAATAATAACATCATTACAACGGCGAGTAGAAGGCGTCCCCGGTGCAGGCCAAAAATGTTGGTAAATTTTACCAACATTCGAGGCCTGCACAAAAATTTAAATTCTGTCCATCATCACCTTCAATCCCAACGCCCAAACCTTTTATTCCTCTCCGAAACGCAGATAGCTGAGTCTCCAGACGCCTCCTATCTGGACTGCCCGGGCTTCACCCTCGTAGGCAAGTTCAGACCTAAAGGAGGTGTTTGTTTGTATAGCCGAGCTGACGTCAACTGTGTGCGACTGTTGAGTCTGGAAAATTCCAGATTTGACGTAATGTGGGTGCGGGTCAGTCTTGCCAGTACGGTAAGATTTTATGCGTGTTTGTACCGCTCACCAAACCTCAGCGAATCAGACTCATCCGAGTTATTTAAACATTTGAGCGAAACTATTGATGACCTCTTACCCCGCTACCCTTCGGCCGAGTTTGTTGTTCTGGGGAACCATAATACTTTCCCATGGTCAGCTGTCTGTTTTCAGACTTCGAATCCGTCCAGATGTGCCCAGGAAATTAGTGAAGTCATCACATCTGCGATGGATGGCTTCATTCAATCAACCATTAAAGAAACTGGCATAGGTTCAAAGCCGTGGTTCAGTCGACAATGCTCCGAAGCAGTTCGACGAAAAAACGCGGCTTACCGAGCCTACACAACACATCTCGAACGTCAGAAAACAGATCAGCATATAACAAATTGGCAAAGGACAGTAAGAGAATCATCAATAGGTCAAAATTTGAGCACGACCTACAGATCAGTAAAAAGCTAGCTGCCTGCCCGCATGGCAGCAGGGCGTTCTGGTCGCCAGCGGGCTCCATAGGTCGCAATTTCTGCAAATCCAGTCTGCCGCCTCTTACCAGACCTGACGGTTCACTAGCAAACACTGCTACCGAAAAGGCCAACCTTTTAGGGAAAATGTTTGCAGAAAACTCGGCCCTCGACGACCGGGGTGCCGTCCCGCCGTCGGTTCCTCACTGCGGCTTCTATATGAAAAAGCTGAGGATACGGCATCGGGATGTACTCCTTGTCTTACGGGGGCTCGATGTTAATAAAGCTAGTGGGCCTGACGGAATACCTGCCCTGGTATTGCAGAGGTGTGCTGCAGAAATCGCTCCAGTTTTGACAAAGCTCTTTAAAATGTCCCTGAAATGTGGCTCTGTGCCCTCTGGTTGGAAAAAAGCGGTCATTCATCCTATACCTAAGAAAGGTGACCGCTCCAACCCGGCCAACTACCGCCCCATAGCGATCACATCAGTTCTGTCCAAGGTGATGGAACGTGTGATCAACGACAAACTGCTTACATACCTCGAGAAGAACAAAATCATTAACGACCGCCAGTATGGATTCCGGCGGAACCGCTCGTGCGGTGATCTTCTCGCGTATGTGACGCATGTTTGGGGACGGTGCCTGGAACGTTATGGTGAGACTCAAACGGTCTCACTGGACATTTCTAAGGCCTTTGACCGGGTTTGGCACCGAGGACTTGTCAACAAACTGCCTTCTTACGGACTTCCCGTTTCCTTGTGTACGTGGATTGCCGACTTTTTGAGGGAGAGATCGATTCAGACGGTTGCTGATGGTTTCATCTCTTCCTCGATTCAATAAATGCTGGCGTCCCACAGGATCGGTTCTGTCTCCGACATTGTTTTTGTTGCACATCAATGACCTCTTGACATGTGCACCAATCCATTGTTACGCGGATGACAGTACAGTCCATGATTGCTTTTTGTTTGACAAGCCCCCAAAGGGCACACAAACTCCAACGGCTCGGAGGGCTTTGAAACAGAGAATGGACGGTTACCTTGAGAGGGTCTCCTCTTGGGGTAAGAATAACCTCGTCGAATTTAATGTTTCAAAGACCCAATCATGTCTGATTACGTCTAAAAGGGATCGAAATGACAATCTAGTCTCCTTTAATGGAAGCAATCTTCCCAACAAGCCCTCCATTGATATGTTTGGTGTAACCTTAAGTGACCAGCTCAGGTATGAGAGTTAGCCTCTCAGAAGCTGGGCGTATTGTACAGAGCCCGCAGATACTTTAATAGTACACAACTGCTGACCCTGTACAAATCGCAAGTGCGCCCCATTGTAGAATTTGGCAGCCACCTCTGGTCGGGAGTCCCAAAATATCTGAAAAAAACCTTGACTCTGTGCAGAAACGGGCGGTCCGTTTGATAGATTCGCCTATCTTAACAAATGGGTTGCAATCTTTGGAGCACAGACGTCAGGTGGGAATGCTGTCCTTGTTCTACCGGTATTTTAATGGAAGATGCTCCGAGGAACTAGCGTCATTGATCCCTTCGGCACCGGTGCATAGTCGGGAAACACGCCAAACGCGCGCCCAACATTTGCACGGTTGACATTTGTCACATGAGAACGGGTCGCTTCTACGACTCGTTCTTGTGTTCAACAGCTCGGCTGTGGAATGATCTGCCGGCCTCTGTGTTTCCTCCATCTATAACATGGGTCTCTTCAAGACCCAAGTTCACTCCTTCCTATCCTCTAAAAGATCCTCCACACAGCATCCCCAAAGATGATATAGGCCTTGAGGGAAATTGTTTCCTCCTTGGTCTCCTGTGTGGAGTTACTGTAAAAAAAAAAAAAAAGAACAAGGACAGCATTCCCACCCGACGTCTGTGCTCCAAAGATTGCAACCCATTTGTTAAGATAGGCGAATCTATCAAACGGACTGCCCGTTTCTGCACAGAGTCAAGGTTTTTTTTCAGATATTTTGGGACTCCCGACCAGAGGTGGCTGCCAAATTCTACAATGGGGCGCACTTGCGATTTGTACAGGGTCAGCAGTTGTGTACTATTAAAGTATCTGCGGGCTCTGTACAATACAAAAGTTTAGACAAAATTATTTGTACGGTATATCGGTAAAGCGTCCTCGTTATAACCGCCAACAATTGTATAAAAATAAGTCTGAACTGAAATATTATTGGGTGATTGCCCATTTTAGCCGTGAACTCGTTATATATGATGTAACAAAGTTTTACCGTACGAGGTGTGTTCAAAAAAAAAGGTGAATTTTGAATTTTTTCGAAAAGTATTTATTTTTCCATCAATATCCATTTTCTCCTCTTCAAAGTAATCCCCCTCAGATATAATGCACTTATGCCACCGCTTCTTCCAATCCTCGAAGCACTTCTGGAATGCGCTTTAGGTATGGCCATCAGCTCGTTCTTCGATTCTGACTTTATCTCATCAATTGTGGCAAAACGCTTTCCTTTCATTGGTCTCTTCAGTTGAGGCATGATCTCGGTGTTGTTTTTGGCCAAATAATCACGAACAAGCATTGATGTGTGAGCTGGTGCATTATCGTGATGCAAAATCCATAATTTATTTGTCCACAATTCCTATTGTTTGAGCCATATTGCTTCACGCAAACGTTGCATAACTTCCTTGTAGTATTCCTTATTAACTGTACGACCTGTTGGCAAGAACTCATGATGCACCACGTCATTGTAATCGAAGAAAACAGTGAGCAAAACCTTCACATTTGATCTATCTTGGCGTGCTTTTTTCGGTCTTGGCTCTTCTGGCCGCTTCCATTTGGATGATTGGGCCTTGGTTTCGACGTCATAACCATATACCCACGTTTCATCACCAGTTATGACCCTTTTGAGCAAATCTGGATCGTCGTTGACGTCATTCAACAACTCCTGAGCGATATTAATGCGACGTTGCTTTTGCTCAAAATTTAGCAATTTCGGAACAAACTTCGCTGCCACACGTTTCATGCCCAAAATGATTCGAGAAAATGCATGGCATGAGCCGATCGATATGCCAACATCCTCTGCAACTTCCATAATAGTGATTCGACGATTTTCCAAAACCATTTTCTTCACTGTTTCGATGTTTTCTTCGTTTGTTGACGTGGTTGCAACTCCAGGACGCTCATCGTCATTAACATCTTCTCGGCCTTCTGTAAAGCGCTTGTACCACTTATAAACACTTTTTTGAGACAAAGTAGACTCGCCGAATGCCACAGTCAACATTTTAAGTGCGTTGGAGCACTTTATTCCATTTTTAACGCAAAATTTAATACATATTCTTTGATCCATTTTTTTCAAAAGTAAAAAATCGAAGAACACACAAAAACGTGACTAACCTTTCCAGTTGTTAAAAAAAAACCACTAATCCAAAATGGCTGATAATGCTAACATATGATAAACATATGTGTACCAACATAACAAAAAAAAAATTCGATAATCGAATGTACACAGCCCTCGAAAATTCAAAATTCACCTTTTCTTTTGAACACACCTCATATATGCATGAACCCATATAAATTTACAAAAAGTTTTTGGTGTTTCTTCACCTTTATCGGGTTATTAATTCTCCAAAAAGTTCATCGACCCCCCAGAAGAGTAAACCTGAAAACTTTGTTTTTTATATTATCCTCATTCCAAACTCCTCTAACAAATAATAATGTTATCTTTAAAAACCTGTGTTTCCAGAACAACTGTAAGAAGTGAATATCAAGGTTTTTAGTTGTTTTGAGGTATCTCTCATTAGGTATTCTGTTGGCAATGGCAGTGGAAGCACCTTGGTGATTACGTACTCTATGCAGACATCTCGTTTACATATTCACGCAGGTCTGGTATCTGCTCTATCTAGGAGTGAGAGGAGGAGTGTAGATGTTACCAACAATGCTGTGTTTGTTTTGTAAATGGTCACTATACATTGAATTCTGATCACACTGTTGACTCATTTATTCTGTATTTTAAAAAAATGTTATAAGAAATATGGAGGATATGTTACACTATTTATTATCTAATTAATCTTTAAAGTACACAAAGTTATTGTGTTTCATTTATTAACTAACTCATATAAAACTACCATTTCCTGGAAAAGTGATTCAAGGAGTTGTGTAAAGCCCAATTCTGTGTGGAAGGACAAAGCAGACGAGCCAAAAAGTTCAACAACACTCAACCTCTTCTTCTCGTTATTTTATAGTACTTAATAATTTGACCAAACCGCAAAGTGAATGCTGACTAACTCACCATCACGCCGGTTTTTCGCTGGGGTAGGCAGAGAAGACAGACCGTCAAATGGCTCGGTCTTGGCACACACTTCTTGCTTCATTGACATTCATACATCATCTCATACATTCTCTTCGGTTATTCTGACTTCTGACATGGCCTGACTCAAGTATTTGATTCACTTGAACGTGCCATGTCTTCCTCGGGCATCCCCGGCTTTTTTTCCCATTCACATTCGCGTTATAAATTTTTTTTACATTCCTTTCGTCGTCCATTCGCTCCACATGCCCAAACCATCTAAACGTCCCTTTCTTAATCTTACTCATTACGCTTACATCAGCCTTGCATTCTTTGCGAATCTCAACATTTTTCACACAATCTCGTGTGGTTTTACCGCACATTCGCCTATGAGATCTCATTTCTACAGCATTTTGTCTACTTTCATCCTTCCTCTGTCAGTTCCATGCCTCGCTGCCATACATCAGGGTTGGTATCAGCACTCCATTGTGGACTACTACTAGCTTAAAAAAAATTGTACTTTTTCTCTGGATGTGTTAAATTTTTCCCCGATTGTTCATATAGCTATAATGGCATCTTCTCCAGTCCTATAATCAATGTTTTGTTTAAGCTCTGCCTGTGGTGGCACACTTGTATTTTGTTTGCTAGGAGTTCCCTCGGCATCAGTCGGCAGTTAGTTCTCACAGTTGACAGTTCAGAGCCAAGTGACCACTCTCTCAGTTGCCCGTGTTGAACAGAATGCAATTTGTTAAATGAATAAAGTTTTAACAAAGGTGTTTATTATTATTATTGTTTTTATTGTTGCAGTGTTTTTGAAGAAGTTATGAAGATAATCATGACAGCATTGGCGCTGTGGGCGTTATGGGTAGGACTCAGTTATGGCAGTGCGGTTTTACCGTACCCTCTGAACTTCATTGTGTCCGCTGGTAAGTTGTCCGCTTTCATATTAAATACCAATACCTGTAATTTTATTATATTTATTAATACTTTCTTGAAACTGTAAATATTAATGTATGGAATTTAAAAGTTCACAAAAACAGCTTTTTTTGTTGTTGATAAAATGGAAAATAAATATAATAAAACCTATATTATGTCACTTAAATATGTAGTTTCAAAACTTAGGTAATTTTTATAGCACAGTTATTGTGAAAAAAAACGTCTGAAAGATGCTTAACAATGAATTGATAGGTCCGTATTTATGGGAATCTACCGTAAACATAAGTTTTTTTCACAATGTCTTCAATTTTACCGACTTTCATTGCAATATCAAGCCAACTTAAATTATAATTAGAATGTTTAATAAATTGATTATATTTTATTTTTTATATTTGTTACATGGTCTTTATATTTACTATGAAGACTAAAACGTATAGGTATTAAATATCATTTTTTTTGTTAATTTCTTAAAATTTGACTATGAAATGAAATATTTTCACTTGTGTTTGTAATAAATTTACACAGAGCAAGAATACAAATAAGATAATTTACTTATTTGTTCGCTTGGAAAGCGATCTATCTGCTGCTTTATCTTGACAATAACATGTAAATGGGGCTTTGTTTATCAAGGTGTATTTGCTTGAAGATTTTTAGGCACTTTTGAATTTTAGCCGAAACTCGTTAAGTTCAAAGATTTTTGTTTAGAATCAGCATTGAAAGATTGCATAGGCTTGCTTGATAATGAGTATTTTTCTTTATACGTTTTTAGGTGTAGAACCGTATTTCCAACCTTTTTCATTATCATTCAATTTAAATATTATGCACTTTAATATTTAAATTTAACTATAGTGTTTTAGAACCTTTTACAATTTTTTTTTTGCATTTGACATTCTAAATTAGGTTCCCCTTTTCTCCATTTCTGAGAATGTTTTAAATTTTTGATACATAACTACAATTATTATATTATTATCTATTATATGCATATACTTTATTACATTTTTTATATACACATTCACATTTATATCAATTTTATTTTTTAAACATATAAAAACAGTAGAATGTTAAAAAATAAGATTAATTTCTCATACAGAGTGCTAGTTCCACCATTGAAACACAATAAAGAACTCCAGTGAAAATATTATGGCCTAAAAGCTATATATTCATGTAGATCATCAGCAAACACCGATTCTAAATATTGTATGCAGAATTTATAAATCGTTATTTAAAAATGAATAAAACATTATCTCATCAACACACCCTGTTTGGTTGGTGTCATTGGATCGGTGGCTTCTGACGTCACTCAGATTGTTGTGCGTAAATTCCTTCTCTGTAAATTAGTTTCGTGTGATATTAACTCACCGCCTCTTACCTCTCAGATTCCGGATGTTTTGGCAGGTTTAAAAAAATTCTAACTTTGGAAATTATTTTAACCATGAAAACAAACTTTTCTCTAAACAAATTCTGTTTAAGTTAGCAGGTCAAAATGAATAAAAATAAAATATATATTTTTATTTTCATCTAAGTAACTATTATTTTTAATTTATCATCTTTTTTGTTTTTATGAAACATCACTGAGATGATGATAAACAAGTTTATATTAAAATTAGTCAATGCCTAGTCAAATGCCTAAACACTATTATTATTTGGAAATAAATGATTCATGGGGAGAACAGAAAATTACTGAACATTGTAGGTATTGTTTTTTTTCCAGTAATTTAAATAAAGTGAATGATTTGCTTGTGGAAAAATCATGACGTTTCTTGGAAATCCTAATAAATAATACATAATAGCAAAAGTAATAATAATGAACTGGTGTTACTTGGTAACGCACTCTATCAAAGAGATTGCAACTTCATATTAGCACTCCCATAACACATTGGATCCCACCTGAAGGTGTTTTGTTTGCACTCTGTATATGCTATGAAATGGGCATTCAACACGATTTTATTGTGCAGATATAATGTACCCGCCGCCGATGTACGACTACCCGTTCCCGTCGCAGAGGATGTTGGCCAAGCTGCCACCTATCCGCGTGAAGACGCTCAACCAGTCGTTGGAGTTTGGGCGCAACTCGGTGGAGATGCTGCGCCGGCTGGAGGACAGTCTGCAGGCGGGCGGAATCCACGTGGTGCCGGCCACTCCCGAGCACGGTCAACTCATCAACCACTACCCCACGGAGGAGGCCATGCTGCTGCACAAGTGGGCACTCGCCATCACCCTGGCCTCCAACAACCTGGCCTATAATGCTTGCGGAAAGTGAGTACCCGTACTACTTAGTTATTTTTGACACATGTCAGACAACAGACGCATTCCAGATTAAGCCGAAAGTGGCAAAAGTTTTATGACAAAAATCAACATAATATGTTCATTATTTGACATATTTGAAAAATGTTCACACTTACTTTTTGTTTGGAACTTTACTGCATCCATCTGTATAGTCAATGTTTATCTACAATGAAAATTTGGAAACTTACCTCTCTACTAAATATGCTGTTTTTAGCATACAAGAATGTAATTTGACATAAATGATTGAAATCCGACGTTCGGAAAATTGTTGGTTGTATGAATTAGCCTTTCTGCTGTCGATATTACATGCTCTTTTGTGAAAAACACAAATGCCGTAGAAATGAGATATCTGAGGCGAATGTGTGGTAAAACCATGTATGATCGTGTGAAAAATATTAAGATTCGTAAAAAATGCAAGGCTGATGTAAGCGTAATGAGTAAGATTAAGAAAGGGACTTAGATGGTTTGGGCATGTAGAGTGAATGAACGAAGAAAGGAGTGTAAGAAGAATATATTACGCGAATGTGAATGGAAGAAGCCGGGGATGCCCGAGGAAGACATGGCACGATCAAATGAATCAAATACTTGAGTCGGGCCATGTCAGAAGTCGGAATAATAGAAGAGAATGTATTAGACGATGTATGAATGTGAATGAAGCAAGAAGTGTATGCCAAGATTGAGTTGTTTGGCGGTTCGTCCTTTCTGCCTACTCCTGTGGTGAAACGGCATGATGGTTAGTTAGTTAATGTCCAGTGATTCTTCCGGCTAGTTGTATGTCATGTATATATACTATGTTCAGTGTGAGTGTGACTAACGCGTGTGTGTGTGCGCGACAGGTATGGCGTGATGGTTAGTTAGTTAGTTAATGTCCAGTGATTCTTTCGGCTAGTTGTATGTCACGTATATACACTATGTGCAGTGTGAGTGTGACTAACGCGTGTTTGTGTACGGCAGGTACGGCGTGGTGGAGCAAGAGTGCGCGGGCTACGTGAGCAGTGTGTCTCTCCGGGGAAGCGACGCGGCACAGCGCTGCTTGCGGCTCACAGCACAGAGCTGCAGCGCGGCGCGCCTGGCCTCCAAGTACCGCAGCCTGGACGGTGCCTGCAACAACTCACCCCGTCCCTCGCGCGGAAAGGCCCTCACTGGCTTTAAGAGACTGCTACATCCCAATTATGCCGACGGCATCCAAGAGGTGAGATCCGTTGCAGTTAGCTATCAACTTTATTTTATCTATATCAGTAGCGCACTCGCTTTTGCTTAATATATCAATAGTTTTATCATTTGAAAAAAAGTCATCCTATGATCGCCATTCCTTGTTCAAATCTGTTTCTGCTCTTAATAAAGCAACCAATAATTTAGATTTCCTTGCAAAAATTTATGCTCAATGTTATTGATATATTAACAAGTTAATCTAGGGACACCGTTAAGCCACCCCGAATTAACCAGATTTTTGTTGTTGTGAACTGTCATATTTCATTGTCAATCTGACAATGTTGGTAAATATCGCTTAATAATTGACAATACCTTACATATATGTTTAATACATTATTGTAAGTAGTTTTATTCATTAAATGTAATAATTCCAACATGCTTTGCATAAATTAATGTTAATCTTTGTTTACAGACGCAAAGCCTTGATTTTTACTCGACGAACATAACATAGTTTTATTTGCATACCATACAATGGCACCTGAAAGGAATTAATATGTTTTAATAATAATATATGGGTGGAGAAATCATGTTCACATTATTTTATTTTGGATATTAGTGAAACCTGTTCTCTGCTACTCTGGCATGCGGAAGTTATAATGGGTGTTAGTTCAAAGATGAATGAACTGCTCGCACTCTTTTAGGTCATTAATACTACAGGAAATAATAATAAATATGGGTGCGCTGGTTCATAAATTTTCGTTATCACAATTATATTAATAATTATATTTGAGCATTATAATTATAAATAATTATAATTGACTTGCTCAAATATTCAGGGGTAAAATAGGAAGGGTAAGATGGGATCCAAAGACTTACCCCTGATCCTTATTTCTCTACAAGCCTCTTCTTTGGCTATCGATGCACTTGCGCACATAAATAATGAATAATAGTTCAACATAAAAAACACAGACGATATTCATCGGCAGCGTGATCACGCAATACAAAATACCACGGCGTTGGCAAACACAATACGAATATTGCAAAGGGTTTGGGTGCAAATTAATGCGTACTGAACAAAATCACAGCGGACAATGATGCGGGTAAAGTCGATGGACTAGGTATGGATTACATATTGGGTAGGTTTTATTAGGATGCATATTATTGTGCAAATCAACTATCAGGCTATCCGAGTTGAACCGTAACCGGCCCAACCAAAATACTGTTAAATTCCAAAATAAACTGGAGGAATATACCAGCTTTGCAGTGGTTTCAGCTGCTCAATAAATGCACAACTTACATGAAATTTTTTTACCAGACATTAAATATAAAATAACTTGTATTAATTAATAAAATTTGTATGCCCTCTGGAGATGGTCCAGTGAAACGGAATAGAAGTAACTGCCTCACAATAAAGCTATAAGCTGGGTGGTAAACTGATTAGATGTATGTCTAACACTCGTAATCTGCTAGCATTCCACAAGAGTAGCTCATTTCAATAAATGAACACCACGGAAAACTTTCTAAGATATGTGGCGGTCTGTTGCCACAAAACTATGGCTATATTTGAATATTGAACTGGTTTTGTAGGACGGGTTGTTTCGAGAAACTTGAAGGAATCATCAAAATTTAAAAGATAATATTGAAGTTCTGTGAAACCTCTATTCAAGATACATTATTATTCAAGCTCTGTGAAACAACTGGTTAATAATGTAATAAATACTAACAGAACTTGTTGAATAAAACTTTCACAGAACTTGAATATTAACTTTGAATTTTTGACAAAACAATGAAATTCCCCGAAACAACCTGCCCTTATTGTTTGTTTCCAGTCACATTTAAAGCTTTTAAAATTGTTTTTAAATTAATACATTTAATAATATTGATTAAGGAGGGGCTATATCGCCACTGCTTCATTATTGTGAAATTGAGGGTTAACTAACAATAAATGTTTCAGCCACGGAAGTCAACTGCGTCGCGTCCTCTGCCGCCTGCCCGTACCATCAGCGCCGCCATCATCGCAGACGTGGACGCACCCGATGAGGCCCGGACCCTGGCGCTCATGCAGTGGACGCAGTTCATCGAGCATGACATGGTCCACATTCCCATCAGGAAAATGCGTGAGTTCTCTCTTCTGTACATATATCCCCGTCCAGAGGAGATGTGGTATAACACAACGTGCATATACATCTTTTAGTCAGGGATGCGATACTACACAGCCAAGTCAAGTTTTGTACCTATTGTAGTAATATGTACCCTGTGTATTTGTGTCACAATGCGAACACCTCTATACTTGATAGTGTCGCACCCAAAGACGATAGGCGGTTAACATTTTTTCATTACTGATTTTTATGTGTCGTATCACGAACCTCTGTTTTCCGGCATTTTCTAGCAAGTGTCCGTGAATGTGTTGAAAAACCAAAAAAACATGCTACACCACTTTTGTTGCAAAATACCAAAAAGGGAACCTTACTACACTTTTTTAGAAAAGTACTCACTCATTGTGCTATCTCCCATTTTACCTTGTTCCTTTGAGTAACCCGGTCCATTTGATAAAGTTCACCAGGGCTGTCATTGGATATTCGGCTGTCTCTTGGTTCCACAATATGTCTTCCCAGGTAGCTAAGCCTTCTTCCCATCAAGGCGGGACATTGGCACCATAGATGAATTGAAGCCTCTTCACATTTCCCGCATCTATTGGTGTTTTCCACTCCCAACAGTTGCACTTGTTTCCTTAAGTGGCAGTGTCCCGTTAGTAGTCCTACCAGTTCCCTCAGTGAGTTTCTGTCCATATTGAGTAGTTGCCTGGTTTGTCTGGGGTTAGGTCCGTTTATGAGGTATTTGGATTGTATCATTCCGGGTGCCCTCTCCCATTCCTTCCAGTGCTGGGATTTAACCCACCTTTTGATATGTAGTTTGGTATGGCACTCCTACGGCAGGCTCGGATCCATCAAGCGGTGCTTCCGCCCCTTTTATTGCTAGTCCGTCAGCCTGTTCATTGCCTTCGATACCGTTATGCCCTTGTACCCTGATTAGGGTTATTTTATTAATGGTAGCCAGTTCTTCAAGAATAGTCCTGCATTCCATCACCAGTCTGGAGTCGTATCGGTTACTTTCCAGTGACATTAGGGCTGCCTGGCTATCAGGGCATATGCTTATGTTCTTGGTTCTATATCTGATACGTTCTCCTGCGCGCAGGCAAAGATGGCTTACATCTCAGCTTGTAACACAGTGCAGTGTATTCCTAGAGGTATACTGAGTTTCATCTTGGATCCTGTAAACAGAGCCCGGCCCCGTTTCTTCCTTCATATTGGCCTGTCTGTAAACCAGATTAGTTCCTGTTTCGAGGTTGGACCTGAAACCGTGTCCCATTCCTCCATTCTAGGGTACATCTTGTTTCTTCTCACCATACTTCCACTATGACCAGTGTTGACTGTATAAGGCCTCTAGCTGTATCTGCATACCAACATCTTATGATGGTTGCACTGTCTTCAGCATATTCTTGTGTATAGACCTCTATTGTTGAGCTTCCGGATGAGATCGTTGACCACTAGACTCCACAGCAAGGGTGACAGGACCCCCCCCTGTGGACAACCTCGTATCACCAGTACTCTAATGATCACCTCACCCCATGTCACTGTAAGTATCCGGCCCGAGAGCATGTTCTTCAGCCACCTTCTGGTGGTTTTGTCGAGTTGTGCTTTTCTGCCTCTTTATCGATGGATTTGATAGTGTTGCAGTTGAATGCTCCCTCTATATCCAGAAAAAGTCCTACCGCCAGTTCCCCGGTTGCCTGCGCTTGCTCCAGTTTGTAAGCCAACCTGTGCCGTGCCGCGTCGACTGACTTACCTGGTTGGTAGGCAAATTGTAATTCGTGAAGGGGCTTCTCTTTCAGTGCGCCGTCCCTTATGTGCCTGTCCATCAGCTTCTCCATTGTCTTTAGAAGAAAGAAGGTGAGACTGATTGGACGGAATGCGCCTGGTTGATCATAGTCGTTTCTCCCAGGTTTACATATGAATATGACCCTTGTTTTACACGGATACCTTCCATGGTATGGTATGTATCCGAGGGCACAGCATGCCCTCAGGATCTTAGTCACAGATTTCAGGTCCCTAGTAATTTTTGATTATTTTTTTCCTGTATCAGTTTTTTGTACTTTATGCTCTCACTACACACTTGAGAAATCTACATAAAAAAATATTATGATTTTGCTATGACTATTTTCTATTTAGCGAGATTATAATAAAATTGTTTTGAAACGCATGAGCTATTATAACGTACCTACAATTTTAAAAAAAATTTAATTTCTTGATAATATTGTGTGACCTATCCTAGTGTTTTAATTTTGATAGCAGGTTTAAAAATATATTTTTTAAAATTTAATCAATTTTTAGATCGGTGTACCTTTTTATTGTATTTTTCACCTGCCGTGAAGTAAACTCCCTGCACATATCGCCATATTCGCCTGCCATATCGCATGGCGGTGAAATCACAGATGAATTTTATTCAATTAGCAAATGATCTTCTTCGTATGGTGGAGGAGGGGTTGGTGAAGGTCATATTGGTATGCTGAAGTTAATGGGCCAGTCGACGACGGCATCGGGAGTTGCTTGTTCAGCACAGATGTGCCATAGGGAAACTGATGAAGGGGACATTCTTCTACGATGTGTTCTGTTGTTTGAATGTGTCCACATTCACAATGTCCGGAATCCTTTAGGCCCCATTTATGCATCGTATAAGCACAACGGCTGTGACTGCACCGGATGAGGTTTAATGAGGTCCATATCTTCCGAGGGAGAAGGAACCTTGGCAATTTAATAGTAGGGTCTACAACAAGGTGCTTGTTTTTCACATTCCAGGTCTGCCACTGATTTAGCCACCACTGTTCAGAGGAGTATCGTGATAGAAGCAGTCTTTCGCTTTCTGTCCAAAACGGATTCCTAGACGTCAGGCGGCTGGCCGGGAGGTTTACAAGGTCATCTTGAAGTGGGATGTTACTATTCACGGCTTTTTTGTATTCCCTGAGGGTTGGTGTCTCTCGTCTTACAGTGGGCGGTGCGATATGCGGGAGCCATTGTAGTGGGGCGGAGGGAATTGTTCTACTCACCCTGAGCAGTATCTAGTTGTACATCAATCTTCTGTTTGTGTGCACTTCTAGCCTATACTGGAGCATACAAGGCAAACTTGCGTCACAACCCCAGCTAGTTGTCTTATGATATTCATGGGAGGCTTGGTCTTGCCAACATTTTCCAGGTGGGAGCTTTACGTCAGGCTTCTGTCCAGTGGTACGCCAAGATACCGAGGACTTGTTTGATGAATGATGGTACCCCCAAGCTGTACATTAAGCGTAGCACTTGCACATGAGTTGATTAGGTGGAAGGCAGCTGCAACTGTTTTTGTTGCGTTTGCTTTTAATTACAAGTCGGAGAAGTATTGTTCCGTGACAGTTAGGTCGGCATTTAGATAATTTTCAGTGCAGTCAAGGGATTTATGCTGGACTGTTATAGCAATATCATCTGCATAAATAAATTTTCTCCCCGTGGTTTCTGGAAGGTCCGCTAAATACAAATTGAAAAGGGAATATTTTATAAGTTCTACATTTCTGAGTTCCTATGTGGACTTGCAAATGAATAATACTACCATTACAAAATTCTCGCATCTCGTTTGTCACACGCATGCACCAGTATGCAGTAGCTCCTGGGAGCATATTGGGAGATATGGACGATGTGGAAAGCACCGCACGGCCCGATATGGTGCAAGGTGGTGATGCGTGATCTGGTAGGCACCGCGGCTAGAAGTTCTTCCTCTTGGGGGATCACATGGCAGGTCCGGGCGTCGAGGTGCGCACTCGACCACTCCTGGAGACCGGTATACTTAAAATCCTCCTGGCCTTGAACGGGAGCTGCCACCGCTCTAAATACAGCTGACAGTTGAGCCAACTTTGTCAGACAAATATTTTGGGATTGGCAACTTAGCCAATCAAAATGAATGGGTAAAAGGACCCACACACAGAGAAACATCTAACTGGAACCATACACTGATATGTCCTTATTACGAATTCTTATACCTAACCTGTGCTAATTTTTATAACGTCGTTATTCAAATACTGGATCGTATCATTTTTCCTTACAGAATATGTAACTAATGGGTGGATTGCATTAACTCTGTTTGACTCATCCCTCTCTTCCTTTTGAAGACAGAATAGTACTATCAATAGATAAATATTTACTACAATATATTTATATACGTTATGTACATTAATAAAAAGAACTGCTACCGGTTGATAAATAAAATGGTCTTAATTTGATTTATTTTGTTGCAGTTCACACTGGCAGTAGTATCTCCTGCTGCAACAAGCACGGGCAGGCGCTGGCACCTCGCTACCAGCATCCCAGTTGCATGCCCATGACTGTGTCGCGCACTGACCCTTTCTACTCCCACCACAGAGTTACCTGCCTGCCCTACGTGCGCTCCGTCACCACCTTCAGAAGCGATTGCACTGTGGGGACATCTGAACAGGTTAGTACTTTATTATATTTATTATGTATTACATATTGCAATTCACCTTATTCTCTTGACAGTAGCTCCCTGTCTCCGTGTTCCCTCTTCTCACAGACCGCTGTTTGATCCATATTGTTATTATGCATAATTGGGCAGGAAGACACATATAAAAGAATTTTGGTTTTTTATTATCGTGACAGTCGTCTCAACGTGGCCTAACAACGCTTTGAAAATGTCATAATAATAAAAAAAACTAAAATCCTTGCAGATGTAATTTGATGTACTTTCAAATTTAAAATAAATAGTTTAATTGGAGTTCTACGAATTAGTAAACACGTCTATTTTATATTTAAAAAATCAGGTTAGTCCCAATGGTTTCATTTATAATCTATAACACATTATTAGATAGGTTTAAACCATAGGTTCCCAAAGTGATTCATATAGATTTGCAGGAGGTTCATGCCAAAGAGAAAAAAAATGGGGTCTACAAGATGTAAATGGGGGTGGGTCCACGGATCGGAGTCCATTTAGACTGTACGCATAGTAATGCAGTACAGTAAGGCTCGCTCGGTGAGCCTACTTCGTACTTACAGCCAATCGCGTCTGCGCAAGCACGTTCAAATGCAAGTTTTTATAAGTTTTCATATCAGCAGCAATGCATCATGCAGTGAATAAATAATCCTTGTTCAGTCTTCTACCAAAGTTTTGCACAGACTTGCACAGTTTGATTCAAAAACAAAATATTACTTACATATTGTTTTCAATGAACAATGATATTTTCAATAAAGGTTCGAATAAAATTATACCTGTTTTTCTTTTTTTACAATTGTTTACTCTACAAAAAAAAAACTATCACAGTGAGTAGCCTTGTGTCCACATTTGAAGTTGATAGATTTAGAAAAAATTCATGTAAGGCAGGCTGGGGGGGTCTACGGGGAAAAAAGTTTGGGAACCTATGGTTTAAACAATATTTCATAATATCCACTGATCTAAATAAGTAGCTTGGGTGTGTTAGTGTTGTTTTTCACTACAAATTCCAGATAACTATAAAAACAAATCATGTTGAGGACATAAAACTATTTATGCACTTGGAACTCAAAACGTGCATGCAATAAATAATAAACAATGCATAGTGTTTTGTTTTTATTATGTAGTTCACTTGGATTTCTGCGTGCCATTCTTATCCATGTCTATGACGCTTGTTGTTTTTGTCCGTCTCTCTCAAGTATTACCAACGAATAACAAATAAATTGCATGCTTATTATTTAGAACCCGGATGTTTGTCACAAAATCAAGGCCTATTTTTTTTTTGTTGCTAGCTGGCGCTAATTGTACATTTTTGTGAATTATTATGAAAATATAACATTAAACATGCGTTCCTACTGCACGAACGTACACGACCGCAGATCGGAAATATTGAGTAAAACAACCAACTAGTAAAAAAAGTAGAGCTTGTTTACAGAACCTACTATTTTGGTAGTGTTTAGTTTGACTTTTTTACAAATATTTCATCATTTAGTAGCCATTAAATGATCTACCTCGCATTAGAGTCCATTTTAGTAACTTTATGACTGGGGGTGCAATCGGTACTTACTGCACGGGAAACGACCCTGAGTCCATTCTTTGGTTTTAAAAAATATCAAGTCTGGGAATGGCATACGAAAGGTAGTAATATATTGTCAATGTTTCCTGTTTTCTATCAATCTCCTATTATATACCCTTAAGCAAAAATTTCTTTCCTAAAGGTGGTGACTGCATTGAATATTCACTTGCTTTACTGACATGTGTATCATATTGGCTTGTACTGACATGGCAAATATTCCTGTTCTAACGTACTCACATCGAGCGAATATTCACTTGAATATTTACTTGCTTTACTGACATGTGTATCATATTGGCTTGTACTGACTTGTCAAATATTCCTGTTCTAACGTACTCACATCGAGTGAATGTTCAAGTCAGTCGCTACCTTAACACATTTTTTTTATTAGTACATGTGAATGATAATTTTTAAATTAAAAAATTTAATTACCTTCCTCTAAAAGTGAGAGGCCTTGATTTTCCGACAAGCATTTAGATTCTACTTATTATATATAACAACTTATGCAATAAGGAACTCCAGTCCAATTTATTCATTTTTTCTTATCAATGATGTTCAAACTCAAATACCAGTATATATTTTTTTTTTTTTGTAAAGTTAGTTTTCATAGTTAAATAATTTTCAAAGTTTCGATTTTTCAAAATCTGTCAAAACGCTCAAAATCTATAGCCATTCAGTTTTAAGGTTAGAATGTCAAATGTCAAAACAAGGATGAGCTTTACCGTACATAATTTTATATTCTATTCATAGTAAACCATAACTAAACATAGGTAATAACATTATGTACCTTTTTAGAAACTTTAACTCATAGAATAATAATATTATTGAGCAATAACGTTATCATAATATTCATATTGATAATTGGTTTGCTTATGAATACTCTTATTTATGTCATTAATAATAGTTTTTTTTTATATTGAACAACAATCAAAGAGCTTAAAGCCACCCAAATTAAGTTTAAAGTTCGCCAAAAAAAATACATATTTAAAATACAAAATACATGCAATGATACCAACATAACAAGGTGTTTTGATGAAGTGATTATTTATTCACTCTTAAATAACAATTTATCAATTCTACATATAATTATATATAATAAAATTTATACATTCAGAATCGGCGTTTGCTGTTCTATATGAATATATATTTTTAAAGCTATAATATTTTTCACTGGATTTCCTTATTGGCCATTTGATAGATGTCAGTATGCATATACATAATAATATTAAATGTTAATAATCTTGTATCTTGGTAGTCGATAGTCCGATGGCTAGGATACTCGACTAACAGTTGGTCGGATCGGGTTCCACACTCTCAGCGGGTAACAAACTTACTCTCCACTTTCAACACAAATAAAAGTTTAGGTTAATTAGGTGTAAGTGCTCACGTGGCTACAAATAATCTCGTCTTTAATATGTTTTTCACTTGTCTTTATTCCAAAGATCTGCTTTACCGATACTACGATTTAAATATTTTATATACGTATTGTATTGTATTTTGTTGCCTATCTCATAATTTGACCATAAAAATGTAAATAAGTGTTAATGTAATATACAGATGAACCAAGCTTCTCACTTCCTGGACGGCTCGGCTATCTACGGATCCAATGCGCAAATGGCGGCGTCCCTGCGGCAGCGTGAGGGTGGGCTGTTACAAGAAGAGCTCGGGGCCCACGGAGAGGCCTTCCTGCCACAGGCTGCCAGCCCCAGGGACCAGTGCCAAGTGGACAGCGACACGGCCACTTGCTTCAGAGCAGGTTACAACTGAGATTTGCATTCATACTTTTATTAGCAACCGTCTGGGCGCAAATTTTAAATTTATTTATCTATATAAAAAAATATCTCTTTTTTGTACTTTGCCTGTCTCACTAGGGATATCTCGTGTTGAGACAGGTTTGTTTACAAATATATTTTTATAATTACGAATATTTGTAACAATATACATATAAATACATTATGACTCTCCTAAAACGGGAAATCGTCCCAGGTGGACAAACAAAGCATTCTTTAAAATATTACCTCTGTATATATTGTACTAAATAAATAAATTAACAGATTAAAAAAATAACAAAAGTTATTCGAAATATAGAAATAACACTTGAAAGTACATAAGTTTAAACTTGGGTGAGTTCACTGGTTATTGCACTGCCTTTATTGATTATCCATTGTTTTTTGGCGATTTTAAAGTGCCTTAAAATTTTAATTTGTCTTGTTTTAATTGGATGTGTAGCTAAGCACTGGTGTTAAACAATGTTACATACAAAAAGTACCCACCTGAAATTGTGGGGGTTTCGCATGTAAAAACTGTTGTGGACTGTAAATAACGACAATAATAATTATAGTTTTGATTGATTGTAATAAGGGACAGTTTTAATGTTTAAAAGGAGCTAGGATAACCAAACATTTACTGAATAATGTAGAGACCAAACATGTTCTTCGAAAGTAGTTTTTTTCTTATCCGAACAAAAGACCACTCCAAACAATTACTGTCAGATCACTGTGTTCCATTTTTCAAAACGTGTTTGGTTTGGGGAGGTATGGACTGGATAAATGGCAATTAAGGTAGGAACCAAACGCATTATCATTTCAGAACCTAACAACTAGAAACAATAATAAATCATAATTATATGCGAGCAACATTATACTACTTGCAACTTTCAAGAGATCAGCTGGACCTGACTAAAAGCTGAATATCGTGGCATTTTATTTGATCTCGTTCTGGAAGACAGCCCGCTCCTTGCATAAAGTTATAAATTAAATAGATTATTACAGTGTTATCATAATAAAGGATTTAAAGTAGTGATACCTCTTTGATTACAACAAAACCCAAAATATTTATGGCTGACTATTTCTGATAACACGTCAGGTGTTTTGAAGTAATAATTTATTAAGTACATTAGGTATGTATGCACTTATTTTTATTTGTAAATAGCCTGATAATAACTCTTCATGCTTTTACAAGTTTAGTTTTATTTGTATTTCACGAACCACTTGTTTTTGTCCAGGAGACGGACGCGTCAACATGCACCCGCAGCTGACGGCGCTGCACACGCTGTGGCTGCGTGAGCACAACCGCGTGGCACGTGCCCTCCGCGCACTCAACCCCTCCTGGTCCGATGATGTGCTGTACCACGAGGCGCGCAGGATTGTGGTGGCCGAAGTGCAGCACATCACCTACACACACTGGCTGCCTGCTGTCACAGGTACTGTTTCAAGCCACGTTTCCATTCTGTATGATTCTGCTATGACGATACTGATAATATCTACCACTCTGGAACTTGTCATCTTTGTTTTAGGCAAAAGCTACGACGAAACGTTTGACTCATACGACACCGGCTACAACCAGGACACGGACCCCTCGGTGAGCAATGCCTTCGCCAGCGCCGGTCTGCGTTTCGTCAGTTCCCTGATGGACGGCTCCGTGCAGCTGCTGAACCCCGACTCCTCGCTGAACTTGACGCTGCAGCTGGCGGAGCACTTCAACAGCCCGAGCATAGTGCGCGAACCCGGCCGTCTGGCGCAGCTGGTGCGCGGGCTTGCCACCCAGCGTAGCCAAAAGGTCGACCTACACATGGCTGATGATGTAACTATATTATATATTTTAATTTTTTCATATTGGAACCAACGTGATCACAAAATGACAATTTGAAGGACATCATAATGCGATGAAAGTTTTTAAATAAATCAAAAATTTCATTTCTCAAACACAAGTTTCTCATTCTTGGTCTGCCGGCGTGAATAACAGGGCTTGAGAAATTATTACGTGAAAATAATAATCAACCCGATCTTATTATTTATAATATTTTAAGTAGATATGTAATTATTTGATGCCAGTATCCTCCCGAACCGGAGACATTTCTTCCGGTTTCACAATGACCATGAATATTATCTCCATACAGTTTGGTAATGGCCAAACACCCAATGATGACTCTGGTGATCTTTATTAAAAGGGTTGGGCTACTGTCGAGGGTATCGGGTGAAACATGGAACTCATCAAATACATACTTAAAATTAAAAAGCTTTCCATTATGTTATCACTGCATACAGTGGTCAGTGTCTTGGGGCCGTCTGTTTCAACAGATAGCTAAATTTAAATTTTTATTGTCAGTTAGAGTTCTCGTGTTAAATGGGACCGCTCTGTTTCAAGTATACTTTTGCTAAAGTAATTTTTATTAGTGTGGCCAGTCCAGAAAGCAAAATATTCTTCCAAATTGTGCAAAAGACACGCCGCATCATTTTTTGGTGCGGCCACACCGATGGTTAAATTTGATGTCTGGTGAAATACAAACAATAACTGTCAAAATATGCAGCGGATTTTAGTTTTCGTCGTACTTGTATCTAGAAAATATTCTTGTATGGCTGAATATATCAATGGCGCTGACAGCTTTGTTCCTACAAAAATATTCCTGTGACCATGTAAAAATAAATGACTACCTATTATATTCGATATTACAGGGAAAAATATAATTTGCCTTTCAGTAACTGTAACATCATATTGAATTTGAGGCATTGCAAATTTCGAGATCTTTCGAGATACGATATCGCGCCAAAAATTCAGAATCGTCCTAAATAAGAAAAATATATTATTTTCTTGAAGATTTTATTTTGGGATATTATGCCATGCTGTGCTTCTTCCTCCTCTAGCAAAATAAAATGCTTTCGGCCGTGAAAACCTGAAAACATATCTAATATGTTATTATTTACTCATGGTCGAAATGTTTTCGCTTTTCGCTGAATACACATTATTGGATGAGGAATTCGTCGTCACAATCATCATCTTCCATATTATTCATTAAATAAATCGTAAGAAACATTGAGGGTCCTCTGTTTCAAAACTGTGAGCTAAATTAAAATTTTAACTGTCAGTTAAAGTAAATCGCGTGTCAAATAGGACAACGCGCTGTTTCAATTATACATTTACTAAAGTAATAGTTATTAGTGTGGCCAGTCGAGAAAGAAGAATATTCCTCCAAATTGTGTGAAAAAACACGCCGCATCATTTTTTGGTGCGGCCACACCGACTGATAAATTTGATATCTGGTGAAATAGAAATAACAACTGTCAAAATATGCTGCGGGTTTTAGTTTTCGTCATACCGGTATCTAAAAAATATTCTTATATGGCAGAATATATCAATGGTGCTGACAGCTTTGTTCCTACAAAAATATTCGTGTGAGCGTTTAAAAATAAATGGCTACTTATTATATATGATATTACAGGAAAAAATATAATTAGTCTTTCAGTAACTAATATCATATTGAATTTGTGGCATTGCAAATTTCAAGATCTTTCGACCTACGATATCGCGTCAAAAATTCAGAATCGTCCCAAATAAGCATAATGTTAATTATCTTGAATAGTTTTTGGGATATTATCCCGTGTTGAGTTTTCTCCCCCTGTAACCAAAAAAATGCTTTTGGCCGTGAAAACCTGAAAACATAACTAACTAACTAACTAACCATCACACCGTTTCTCCGCAGGGGTAGGCAGAGAGGACGGACCGCCAAACAACTCGATCTTGGCATACACTTCTTGCTTCATTCACATTCATACATCGTCTCATATATTCTCTTCTATTATTCCGACTTCTGACATGGCCCGACTCAAGTATTTGATTCACTTGATCGTGCCATGTCTTCCTCGGGCGTCCCCGGCTTCTTCTTCCATTCACATTCGCGTCATACATTCTTCTTACACTCCTTTCTTCGTTCATTCGCTCCACATGCCCAAACCATCTAAGCGTCTCTTTCTTAATCTTACTCATTACGCTTACATCAGCCTTGCATTCTTTACGAATTTCAATATTTTTCACACAATCATACATGAAAACATGTATAATATATTATTATTTATGCGTGGTCGAAATTTTTTCACTTTTCACTGAATACATATTACTGGATGAGGAATTCGTTGTCACTATCATCATCTTCTATAATATTATTCATGAAATAAATCGTAAGAAACATTGAAGCGAGCGATTCCGTCAATAGAACTGTCAAATGTGTCAAAATGGCCGAGTAACTTTCGGTTTTCGGAAAGTAAGTGCTAAAGTTAGAAGTGACGTAAAACAGGCAGTTAAATTGATGGAAAAACGTATTTTGGTGAAATTTAACTTTAGCACGCCGTTTAACTCTTACATTTACTATAGCAGGCGTTGAAACAGACGGCCCTGAGCGAGCAATTCCGTCAATAGAACTGTAACTATCGGTTTTCGGAAGTTAGAGCTAAAGTTAGAAGTGACGTAAAACAGGCAGTTAAATTGATTGAAAAACGCATTTTGGGGAAATTTAACTTTAGCAAGCCTTATAACTCTTACTTTTACTATAGCATGTGTTGAAACAAATGGCCCTAAGAATTTATTCAGGAAAATTTTGGTTTTTCTCAATGTCAAGAAAGACAATAAACTTGACCTCACATCCGTCACGGTTTGATGCAAACAAAACAAATAATATATATATATAGTATTGCTTTAACTTTTTCGATTTTCAGACGACCCCTGATGGGGAAAAATCCACCTTAGCGCCCCCTTAATTCGACCGACCGGAAGGTCTAAGATTGCTCGAAAGGGAGCGTGGATTTAGCAGCCAAGCCAAAATCGACTTTCCGGATATAGAAATTCAAAGAAAATAAGGGTCAGAATTGGTCAAATTTCGATGTCGCATAAAATCGTATGGAAAAATTCAGACAACTGAAACTGAAACTACTGAAAATTTTGTATCGAAAATAGTGATCGATTATGGTTTCCAACTGTCGGCGAGAACTAAAACTAGCGTTAATTAAGTAAGGAAAAATTCAAATCCGATCGAGTTTTGAGTCGGTTCTATTTTCAACCGAAATCTTCCTACCCGCCGTGTGGCGCTGCTCGAGTTTCATTCGAGTTTCCAGCGATCTTTTACCCTACGTGTTGCCAGTGAAAGAAAATAATAGACTCGCCGAGTATATATTTAAAAACTACGTACAAAAGCCAAAATCGGATCTCTCGGCGGAAAATTATCTTCAACGTTTGCCGTCTCCCACGAAATTACAATATCCTTTACTTAGACGAATCGGAGAGGTTAACTAAATAGATAATCGCTTTTAAAAACCACGTAGGAAGTTTTGAAAATCGCGACACCTATTGCAACCCATGGGAAAACTTCCACAATAATCGTTCAAACTTTTGACAGTTGGAAAATATAAAAAAAAGCGCCATTTCGTTCCTTCCCGCCCGCTCTCATATTGCATAATTTTTCTTAGAGAATTTTCCATAGATTGTATGCAAATACAAAAGTACCTACGCGAGAATTTTATCTAATAAAGCATTCGAATTTAATTTCCGGGTAGGTAGGTACCCAAGTATTTAAAGGAAACTAACGGAATAGTATGAAAAAAATGCTTCGAAGGTTTAATAATATTTTAAATAAACGAATTTGTTGAAATAGAATTACGGTTTTTTTTAATGCCGAGGCGATTTTACACGGTGCCATTATTAATACTTATATGAGAATTATTGTAATACTAATTTGAAATATACAACGAACAAATAATTCAGTGAACGAAAAAAATCGATAAAAATTCATTTATTGATAGAAAACGACAATTTTTTGTATGATTTTTAAAAAAATTTATATAGCGCTGTTTTTTTACTTTCCCCTTGAACTTAGCAGTTAGCTCCAAAGCCCCATTTTGCGAGATGTGGCTCATATTTTTAAGGGAAAATTTTACGCAAAACACATTTATTAAAATAAAATCACTAGGGGTGGGGTGGGGGTCGGGGAAGGAATAGGGGTAAGAGCAGGGGTAGGGGTAGGGGTAGGGGTAGGTTTAGCTGATATGGGTATCAAACTGAGCGTCTCCACCTACGCAACGAGATTTGGGCAATTAAAATTTGGCAACAAATTCCTGGGCCCCATTTGTCGAGATAAAGCTAACATTGAAAGTTTTTTCTTTTCATTTTTTTAAATACTTAATAGTGGTAGTCGTAGGGTAGGAGTTGGGTAGATGTAGGGTAGGAGTTGGGTAGATGTAGGGTAGGAGTTGGGTAGGAGTTGGGTAGATGTATGGTAGGAGTTGGAGTAGGAGTTGGAGTAGGAGTTGGAGTAGGAGTTGGAGTAGGAGTTGGAGTAGGAGTTGGAGTAGGAGTTGGAGTAGGAGTTGTAGTAGGAGTTGGAGTAGGAGTTGGAGTAGGAGTTGGAGTAGGAGTTGGAGTGGGAGTTGGAGTGGGAGTTGGAGTAGGAGTTGGAGTAGGAGTTGGAGTAGGAGTTGGAGTAGGCGTTGGAGTAGGAGTTGGAGTAGGAGTTGGAGTAGGAGTTGGAGTAAGAGTTGGAGTAGGAGTTGGAGTAGGAGTTGGAGTAGGAGTTGGAGTAGGAGTTGGAGTAGGAGTTGGAGTAGGAGTTGGAGTAGGAGTTGGAGTAGGAGTTGGAGTAGGAGTTGGAGTAGGAGTTGGAGTAGGAGTTGGAGTATGAGTTGGAGTAGGAGTTGGAGTATGAGTTGGAGTAGGAGTTGGAGTAGGAGTAGTAGTAGGAGTTGGAGTATGAGTTGGAGTAGGAGTTGGAGTAGGAGTTGGAGTAGGAGTTGGAGTAGGAGTTGGAGTAGGAGTTGGAGTAGGAGTTGGAGTAGGAGTTGGAGTAGGAGTTGGAGTAGGAGTTGTAGTAGGAGTTGGAGTAGGAGTTGGAGTAGAAGTTGGAGTAGGAGTTGGAGTAGGAGTTGGAGTAGGAGTTGGAGTAGGAATTGGAGTAGGAGTTGGAGTAGGAGTTGGAGTAGGAGTTGGAGTAGGAGTTGAAGTAGGAGTTGGAGTAGGGGTAGGAGGGTGAGTAGAATTATTTTCCAAATATTCGTTGTAAAAATTATTTTCAACACACACACTCCTTGCTTCATGCACATTTAAACACACATACACAACTATTCATAACAAATTGCAGCTCTGCAATAGGCAAAACCTAGTATATATAGTATTGTTCTAACTTTTTCGATTTTCAGACCAAACCTGGCCGGCCGAAAGCGACCTTGGCGCCCTATCCATTTAAAACACCTCAAGGTTCATTTTAGCTTAAGGGTAGCGGGATTTTGCAGCCAGGCGAAAATCATCCTTCCGCATATCGAATTTCAAAGAAAATAAGGCTCAGAATCGGATAAGGTCCGTGTCGTCGGCCTGTCTCGCGAAAGTAGACCTAACCGCCCGCCGAGTTTAAAACACCGCAAGGCTCATTTTGGCGTGCAACAAATTCAGCAAACCGAAGTTAGCCGCGGATCGAAACTCGCATTCTTAAAAAATCTCTGGAAACTACTGAAAATTTTGTATCGAAAATAGTGATCGATTATGGTTTCCAACTGTCGGCGAGAATTAAAACTAGCGTTAATTAAGTAAGGAA